>VYXD01000792.1:315059-354641 GCA_013397195.1 Hylia prasina | reverse complement strand
AGGAAGAGAGAAAGAGGAAGAAAAATTAAACCGAAGGACTAAATTTCCAACTACCAGAGATTATTTTTGTCTGGAGGGAGCCTTCAGATGCTAGTAATAGGAGCAGAACTCAAGAGTTTAATCAGGTCATTAAAATGGCCATGTAATACGATTACAGACAGAGCAGGAGCAAGTCCCCCTCTAGAGCAGGGAAATATGATCTTCTGACACCGAGTTGTTATGCTCAGTCCTAACATCATCCTTCTTTGGGTTAGCACTTCAGTATGAAATATATGCTGAAGCTTCACTGATTTCTTTGGACATTTAAAATCTCTGTTGCCTACCAGGACAGTCAGTCAGACAGTATTTGGAGTTTCAGGTAATGTTTGAGATAGCTGCTGTATCCTTCTTTGTAGAAGCAGTACCTTGCCAGAGTGCTGCTAAGTTAGTTGATTATTTTTACTGATATGTGAACTGCTTAAATATGAAGTGCTTTTGTTAGGAGAAAAATAAAGGCCAAACACACTGATTTGTTTTGCACTTTAAAAAATATTTGTATTTTTATTTCTCTATTTTAGAAAAATAATAAATATATACATATGTTTATGTATGTATATATAATTTATTTTTACTGTGCAATTTCCCATTAATTTGAAGTAAAGAGCAAAATGGATGGTCTTGCAGCAATAACATTAAGGCACATACAATGCAGTAAAATGGAGAATGAGAAACTAGTAAACCTTACAATTGAAGCATGTAACTTTTAAATTTAATATTAGTATCAGAATCAAATTTTCTCTAAGTACTTCATCAAAGTATACTTAAAATGCACACACAGATATTACCATATAATTAATTTTCACTGTTCACTATGGGACCACCAAGTGCCTGCCCAGGTTTCCTTTGTCACCTTTTCCTCCGTCTCTAACTGAATCCTTCCTGCCTGTGAGCTTTCCTGGGCCAGCTTTGCCATGAATCCAAATGAGATGCCTGCTGTTGCCTGTGCAGAAGAACATCTTGGCTGCTCCAAAATGAAGCTGAAGTCGCTGCCAGGGACTGACAGTGCTCAGCCCATGGCCTGCGTGTGCCTGAGCAGCACATCCCACCCTGCACTGGCACATGGTGCTTCACTATGTTTGCCCCTGTCAGTGACCAGAGGTGGGCTGTGATTTAAAGCAAACCATTTGGCATGAACTGTGCAACTTATTCTCACATCTGACTCTCAATAAATCTGTAAAGCAAAAGTGCTGTACATAAAGTGGGCACAATAGACATTTCAAGAGATTATGCACATAGGCATTAGTGCTTTGCTGAATTGCGATTTTGCACCAATTATCTTGCTACTGCATTTTTCAAATGTCCATTGTGACTTTCTATGTTCCTCATTAGGCATAGCTGACAGCTTTCTGGCATCAAAGAATGATTCGTACAATTAGAAGACCACAAGTAAGTATGGTATTAACAAGATGAACAATACTACTCCTATTTTATATAGTGTGCCATATATATTTATATGTGTCCCGGTTTGGAAAGACAGGTGTCTGTTAAGGAAGGCATCCCTTGAAGATGCAAACACCCTCCTTCTGAATTATTATAATTTTGAAATTAAGGGGCTTTCAAGAAAAGATATCAGAATAGGAATAATAATTCTTTACTAGGAAAATTAAAATTAAAATGCTGTAAGTACGAAAAACTAAACTTAAAGAAAACACTGACAGAGTCAGAATACAGCCTGACACCCTGTTGGTCAGGGTGTTGGTAGCAGTCCAACTAAATTGTGGCTGCAGTCCTCCAGTCCTCCTGGAGGGATAGATGTGGTTCTGTTGAAGCAATGATCCTGTAGAAGGGTGTAGTTTTCCTCTGAAGGTCCAGTGGTGGTGAGATGGGACTGGTCTTTCCTCTGGGAATCCCGTGGAAACAGGCTGTCCTGGTGTTCTGAATCTTAGATTTTTATCCAGGTAGGAATGCTTGGCTCCTCCCACCAGGTGGAGCATCTCACAATGGGATGATGTAATTTTATCAGTCATGCAGTGAGCATTAATGGCCCATTAACAGCAGATATCCCCCTGGAGAGAGGATGGGTCGTGAAAGAGATAATGACCTCTGCCCCACCTGGTTTTAACAGATGGTAATAGAATACATACTACTGGTTACATCTTGCATTGCAACCTAAGACAATATGACATAAAAATGAGTTAGATAACTATGAAGCCACCTCTGTAACCAGCAGACATACTGGAAGTCATTGTCCTTTATAACTGTTCAGACCAACAAAACTGGCAGGACTATGGACTTACAGCATGCCAGCCAACTAAAAGCAGAGTGTTTGCTTCTTTTGCAGAATGGAGTAGTGCTGTTTATGATTAGACACGTTTAATACACTTTTCTATTTTCAACATGAAACAAAATAATGAAAAATAACCACGTTTTCAAGTGCATTCTATTAGGATGTCAATGTTATATAAGATATGGGTCACATTATATGTTTTATATTTTAATTGTATTTTTACTTAGATAAAATACTCAGAAAATAAAAAGAATGAAAAGTAGGATATGGTTTGCACAATTTTACTTTTATTGATTCAGAGACCTTACATATTACATAAATATACATGTGATATTATGCCTTTCACCTAGCTTAGCTTTATACACACTGATTAAAAAACTAGAGTACCTACAGGGTGAAAACTAAGTTTTAAAACTGAGGCTATGTTAGCTTTAAGAAATAAGTAATCCAACCACTTAATTTTGCTACTTCTCTTATTTAACATTTTTTCAGTCAACAGGCCAAGAAAACAGACACTGGCTGCCAGGCTATGATATTGGCAGGAACAAGAAGACCCAAGTGCCTCTAAGTTTCATTTTGATTTCCATGAAGATATTAGAAAAAATATGGCAGGAATTTTAAAACACTGTATTTGAACTGAATACACTTTCTCCTACTTCAATTTTGCTTATTTAATCACATCAAGCCATCAAAGTAACTCTGCTTTCACAAAGTGCCTTTGCTAAGCTGACAGTGAAATATCTTTCATTAACAGCATAATTCTGTGCTACGTGAAGAAAGAATCCCATTATATTTATACATGGATCTGGTTTATTTCCTCCACGTTCTAAGAAATTTTACAAGGAAATAAAGTGTGATTTTCTTGCTTGCTTGACTACATTGCACTTCATTCATTACAGAAATGAACATGCTAAAAATTGTTGGGCTGTAGGGTTGTTGTGTAGTTGTTTGTTTGTTCTCCTACTATTTTCCAGACCTTGAGCATAGGACAAAGACCTGAGAGCATGTGTACTCTAAGTTCAGCTGTGACAGGAACTCCTCCTGCCCCAGTCATGCAGCGAGGGGTGATGGGTTTTGTCAGCCTGAACACAGCTTATGAACACCATAAGCTGCTTCAGTAACAGAAGAACCCCGAGGAGCTCTGTCTCAGTACTTCTGAGAGCTAGTTTCTTTCCCTAGTTTCCTTCCTTAGGTTCCTTCCCCAGGTTCCATCCCAACAAAGAATTACTTTGATGCTATCCACCACAAACAGGAAACCATAATAAATCCAGGTTTGCTTCATTTGAGCATCACCCTGGTGAACAATCTCCCCCAGACCAGGAGAGAGACTCTCCCACTGGAGCCACACAGTCCAGGGCTGGGACAGCTCTCCATCTCCTGACTGAGAATGTACCACCTGATGAGTTTGCTAAGGTTGTTCTTCCTCAGTGTTCTTCATCAGCTTTCCAATCGCAAAGGGATAATACTAAACAGTGTGGCAGGAAAATAAGGGGTATGGAGGGTAATTTTGTTTCTTTCTATTATAGAAACAATTTTTCAAATGCTTAATTATTATCAAAGCTAAACATTTTCCCTTCACTTGCCATTTTAAGGTTTCCTCCTTTACAAATACTCTTCTGGTCTCCCTACCTGGTTCTGTAAAATTGCAGGAGTTGGTACTAAAAACTGTACAACTTTGAAAGAAATAATTTGGATCCAAAGTATTCAAGTTTGCAGTACTGCCAGGAGGTATAATTCACCATTTATATTTCACTGTTTTTAACAAAGGTTTCTTTCAACTTGGAACAGAGAGGCAATAATTCTGGAACTTGCTGTTAAGCCAGCAGATTGCAAAATCTCCCAAAAAATAATACATTGTTATAGAGAGTGACACTTCTAAGAATATGTATGCTGTACCTTGGAATATAGGTATTGAACTCAATTTGAGCCGTGGGGAAAAAATCAGTACAACACTATAACTGAAACCTCAGCAAAATTCATCCTAACCAAACTACAGTTTTAATAATAATGGGTAGAAGACTGGGAGGAAAAAAAAAAAGCAGGAAAACATTTTTAACTAGAATATTTAAGGTAGCTATTAATTACATGTAATAGTAACCAACTTAGTGGGAAAAGCAGCTTTAATATTTCCTCTTAATTTGAAAACTAAGTTTTCAGTTAGAGGCAATACTAATATAAATGCAAGGATAATTTAATTCATAACCCACATAAACATTGTTTAAGTGGTGTTAAGTCAGCATTTCACAAAATGCCTTGAACAAATAATAGGATCTCAATAGTATGGCACATATTGCTAAAATGTACAATAAAGTTCATTGCTATGCATCACTGCAAACCTCCAGCATACACGAACAATATAATCTGA
This sequence comes from Hylia prasina, assembly GCA_013397195.1. NCBI lineage: Eukaryota > Metazoa > Chordata > Aves > Passeriformes > Sylviidae > Hylia > Hylia prasina. Next base: position 350,010 of record VYXD01000792.1, on the reverse strand, counting down.
GTAACAGAAACAATTAAGGCCTTTTTCAATTGAAAGTAATGTAAAAAAAAAAAAAGACAAAACAAACCAAAAACAAACAAACAAACAACACACCAAAACCCAAACCCACAACAAAACTATGAAAGAAAAATAGCAATGTGAATGGGAACACCCATGATTCAACCTTTTCTTTTCTGATGACAGCTCAGAGATCCCATCTGGATTAAATGCACTGGGTACTGCCCTAAGAATGGCCTCAGTAATGTGGACTCTAATGAATGTTTACTTTAAATGGACAAATATTCCTTTTAAGTTCACAGGATGACTTTATAAAATACATAAAATGAAAATGAATAAAAATACCTCCGATGAAAGGAAAGAAATAGGAAAACACTCCCTGGTAATTTTGTTACTGCATTTTAAAAATCCTTCAGTAACCACAATAAAGAAGAACAAACAAACAGGCCATAGGGCTCGCCATAGGGCACAAATTTAACCCTGTCCACTTCCATCTTTGCGTCCACAACTGTCTGTCAGGGGGATTATTTTCTCTCAAATATCACTAGTTTTCTATATTTGGTGTAAAAATTCATCATGTTAGAACAAAGCATGCAGGTGACAATAATGTGTGGAAGATTAATAGAGATGACAAGCTGCCATCCTTAGGGGAAAGAAAACTGCTGTTGCACAGTCTGTCTTTTGTTGAAAGCTAATGGGAAAATTTTCTGCTTGTATGTGGAGAAATAAAGCATAGGCACTCCTTAAAAGCACACACTGCTTCAGAAAATGCTGTGTAACACGTAATGCTTCCACATTCATCTTTAAACAAAGCAACATGAATGGGAGCACTGCTCTAGATGAGACTGCCTCCACCTCCATCTCAGGACAGCTTTCAGATTCAGCTGGGGATGGTCTGACGACTGTGGGGGAAAGCCAGCAAGAAGAGTGGCCAACAGCAGACCAGGAAAGTGACAGAAACACAGAGTGACAAGGGCAACATCTCTCATGTCAGAGTTATTTTCTACGAAGGGATCCACTGAAGAAGGGCTAGAGTACTGAGTGCTTTCCAAAAGCTCTCATTTAGTCTTTACATTATGTGCATTAGGATGATGCATGCTTGCTACTTTTAAAAAGCCTAAATATTTGCATTTGGTAATGAATAAATGTGAGTTTCCCCATATCAGTGCAGAACCTAGGTAGTACTGGGTACTTAGCTTGGCTAAGGGACCCTTTTTTCCAGATGTGATTACAAGAAAAGGTTATCACTGACGGCTTATTTGAAGAGTAAAGCCAGTTTGTAGAACTGCTGAATGCAGCCAAATCTCTGCACTGAAAATTAATGAAATAGAGCAATCCTAAATACGTCATTTATTGATCTTGTAACAGTTAGTCATACATTCAATTATCACTTCTTCTTGGCTTCCACCTTCTGAGCCCACAGGGAGGGGAGCATTGTTCGGGGCTGGACACAGGAACCAGCACAGCCCACAGAGCCTGCCAACTGGCAACAAAGACACTGCCTGCTCTGAGGAGGCAGAAGGAGCACTGTGGGTGGACAGGGATGGACAACTGCCCACTCAAACAACCCTGTGTATTATCTTTACTTCTGCATTAAACTACAGAGTCCTCTGGGGAGAAAAACTGGAAGACGCAGTTAGGAAAAAATGCATCAGTATGACCACAGCATTATCCACAGCAGTGATCACCTATGGACTTAAAAGGAAGTCCATAGACCACCTCTATCCTTCATCCTCCATTCTTCCTCTCATCTGAATGCAACCAAATTATTTTGGGGCCATGGAGGCACTACTGCGGGGACCTTGCCCACCTTCTGTGCCCCACAGTGTCACAAAATCCTCCCTGTGAAATGGAAGCAGCCCCAGTGCAACTCCTCATCTCTCCTCTCTTTTTGCTTTTTACCTGAAATCCCAGAGAACAGGTGGACTATGGAAAATAAATTCCCTGGACAAAGGAACTCCAAGATGACAGTGAGGGGAATTATTAACACGTCATGGGACAACTTGGTGAAGCGCAAACTTGGCTGGTGTAGATCTGGATCTAGTCCAAATTGGATGCAATGCCACAATGTCAAAACTGGACTATGTAGAAACACACCAGAAAAAGATCTCCATGCCACAGCGTGCTGGGTGGGCTTACAGACTCTGGGCTCTGTCATCTGGGACCAAAATTCATGATGCTATTTTTCAGACATTAAATGCCATTACATTCTTGTTGAGAAGTTTTTCCTCCTTTTGAGAAGTGAATGGATCCATACTTGATAGGTTTTGAAATTATGATACCTCTTTTTCTTAAAGCTAAAACCCAATTACCTTCTAAGTACTTAGGAAATCCAATATGTTAACTGCTGAGAAGGTCATAGCAATTTAAATACCTAAAGAATAAAGAACCGTTGCTTAAAAGACTAACCTTTCTTAAATGATTTCTGAAATTTCCTAAAAGTTACCTGGTCACTAGAAGTACAAGGAAATAGGAAGCAACATACCAAGTTGTACAAGCAGGAATTTATGAATGCAGCAATTTCCAATACGAGTACTATGTTCACTAAGAACAAGACAGACAAAGGAAAAGCCTCCTTTAGGCACCTAACACCTTTCAGTTTTCTAGGATCATTCTGAAAAACTGAAAATATTCCTTGTCTAAAGTAATTTTATTTTTTTAAAGGGCCTTATTTCTTATATTAAGTTGCATAGATGAATTTGTTAACATGACAGCAATGGCACAGATTCTGGTTTGAAAGATGTTTCATTTATGGGTACGAAGTAGAGCTATGTAAATAATCTGCAATGAGTATTTAATTTGCTGAATATTGCCTTCATTTTTTTTCTCCCAAAGTACCTAGCAGCAGATTCTTTGATGTCAATGCCTTTTACATGGGATCAGCCAGTGAGCTGAATTTCCCTAGTGCTTATTGACCAGAATGTGATTTGACTTTTCTGAGTGGACGAGCACTTTAGGCACAAGGAATCAGCAAAAGTGGTCTACCAAGGGTATTTCTGGATGTGATTCTGAAGTTTTCTAGCAAAATTTGATTGTTCAAATACTGAGGCTGCTCCTAGAAAAGGGATGAATAAAGAAGACATTAACTCACCCTGTGCCTGCTCCCCCAGTACTGGTGTGGGCTGGGATAGAGTTAATTTTCCTCACAGTGTAAGGTATTTTGGCAGTGTTCAGGACGGTGCTCGAAACAGTGATGGCAATACCAAGATGGTTTTGCTATTGCTGAGCAGTGAGCCAAAGCCTTTTCTGCTCCTCATCCAACCACACCACTGAGGAGGCTGGAGGTGCATGGGAGCTGGGAGGGACACAACCCAACTGGGACAGCTCATCCCAAGTGACCCAAGAGACATTACATATGGCATCATGCTCAGCACATAGAGCTGAAGGAAGAAGAAAAAAGGGAGGGACATTTGAAATTATGATGTTTGTTTTCATAAAATGGTGTGGTTTGGAAGAGAACTTAAAGATTATCTAATTCCAAGCCCCCTGCTCTGGGGGAGACGCCTCAAAGTAGACCAGGTTGCTCAAAGCCCCATCCAACTTAGCCTTGAATAACTTCCAGGGATGTGGAGTCCATGACTTCTCTGGGCAACCCATTTCATTGTCTTACTGCTCTCACAGCAAAGAATTTCTTCCTAACATCCAAGATAAACCTACTCTCTTTCAGTTTAAAGCTGTTGTTCTATGTCCTATCACTACATGCTCTCCATGTCCCTCTCCACCTTTCTTCAGAGGTAATTCTTACATATGATGGAGCCCTGCTTTCCTGGGGAAGGCTGAGCACCTGGGAAGTGGTAAATTAATTCCTTAATTTGTTTTGCTTAAATGTGTGGGTTTTGCTTTACCTATTAAATGATCTTCATCTCAACCCATGGGTTTTCTCATTTTTACCCTTCCAATTCTATCCTCTCATCCCACCAGTCAGGGAGTGAGTGGCTGGGTGGTGCTAGCTGGGGTTAAACCACAACACTCTGTAAATAAATATCCAGCCTATCTTTCCCCAGCACCGTGCCTGGTACTCAGTCCTCTAAAACCACGTGTTCTCATGAAGACATGAAAATTCCAAAGTTCTCCTTGACACTGCTGGAGTGCTATCAGCTTTCTGGAAATTACATTAACATGGTCCTTGGTCATTAGCTCTTCTCTGTATAAGTTCTAAATCGGTACTTTTAAAAGGCAAACCCCTCTTTTAAAATTACACAAGCACTGTTATAGTACTCATTCCTAGGTTCATGAACCCCTATTTCTCATATTCCATGCCTTTTATTTTTTATCTTAATGAATTCAATTTGACTTGAAAATTCTGTAATGCGAAGCATTACAGAAAATGCAAGGGAAAATAACAGAATTGGCACAACATTGCAATGGGCAGGTCAATGAGCCCTTTTGATGACTTGTGGGACAGAGGGGGATGATGTTTATCTGGCAGATTTACATTTACATAGAAGAAACTCAGTGAGCAGATGCAAAACAAAGAACAGGACCTTCTAATCTAAGCATGTCTGTTGTTTGAGAGGACATTTCTCCAAAGTTATCCCTTTATTACAACACATTTCAAACTGCCAGAAAACAAGGTGAGGAGAACAGGCCTTAGTCTTTCCTGTGACCTTACACCATGGTTGCACAGATGTGGTACATAAGACCACCTCCAATATAAATATTGGATTTCACGGCATGCAAGTTTTCCTCAGACTGAAATACATCTCAGTATACACAAACAGGCATAAAAAATCTCTTTCACCACCTCCATGTTAAAGGGAATGGCCAAAGTCAGTAAAGACCATTACTCAGATGAATACCACAACTTAAAAAATGGTTTTATCCCTACCACTCAGACTCAAAAGACAGTAGAAGACCTGATGCATGCTTGAGGAGGAGAACTGTTCAAAACTAAAGCAAGCAGAAAAATATTTAATTCACAAGAATGGTTTATCAGCCACACTCCCAAGCAAGTGTCATGAATATTTTCCTGACTACAGCACTGAGGATATTGTTAGTGGTTGATAATTATTCTATGTAGGCCAAAATAAACAAATTAAGTATTCAGTAATAGCTTAGAAGTTTCTCAAATGAGTGTGTGGCCAGGAACCAGTAAGTGCCTTCTGTCTACTGAGAAACAGAAACTCAAAATGTGGAAGAGCTACTCTGTGGGACAGGCTTATGTGAGAAGACACTTCTGACAGGGATTTGATGTTTATTTGTATATACTGGTTTGGTGGGATGGTGCCTCATGTTTACTAAATTACATCACTTTAAGCCATCTTCTGCCACTTCACCTTTCCAGGATTTCCAGAATTTTCCAGTGGGATTTTTATGGCACTGCCAACTGGTCAGGGGGCTGCAGGCAACTGTCAGACTGACTTTTCCTTCCTCACCAAGATGCTACTCTGTACCTCTTAATCAATAAATTATTGGAGGAAAATCTGGCTTCTCATGTGGAATATTATGCTTTAAGAGGTAATTTCCTCAATGAAAGTACAAATTCTGTGTGAACTATGCAGAGCCATGTCTCCTTGCATGTGCTTTGGAAGATGGCCCCCTGGAGCCGTGGGCATGACAGGCAGCAGAGCAATGACACAGCAGCTGCTGCCAAAACCCAGTGGGTTTTGGTAATATGAACAGTGTGTGCATGTGAAAAACCACTGAGCTGTGCTTCCTAACACTGGCCATGTTATCCACAGCACCCTTTCACAGGGTTTGCTCTGGAAATCAAGACTGACAGCTTGCGAGAACTTGGCACCATGCCTCGTCTTCTGAGCCTCAGGCTGCCAAAGCCCAGCTATTAGAGAAAAAGGCTTTCAAGCACAACAAGAAAGGATGCAGCAAGTAAGACAACTGCTGTGTACACAGTAGCAATGCTGGTGGCCTGAAATGAATACTGCTGAAGAGTTGGCAAAATGTCTAGAAGACTGAGTTCAGTCTAGCAGCAAAACTAGGGATTGAAAACACTGAGAAACTGCAAAACAAGATATTAACTCAATCCTGTTTAAACATCCTGACATGATGAGACTGGCATTCAGGGTATATATCAGAGGTACAAGAAGGATTTAGAAATTTCTGAACATTATATGAAATTATATGAATTATATTATATGGACAAAGGGATGTCCAGGTAACGGTATGTACTGGTTTGAAAGCAAAACCAGTGAGAGACTCCAAGTCAGAAGTACAATTTAATGAGCGCAAAAGAAAAGCAGTAAAATAAAGTAAAATGAAATAAATTCAATAGTATAAAATACCACTGACAAAGTCAGAATACAACCTGACACCCTGTTGGTTAGGGTGGTGGTAGCAGTCCAGATGAAATGGTCTTGTCGAAGCAGTGGTCTTGTAGAAAGGCCAGGTAGCTCTTGTCCTCCGTGAATCCAGTGGGGGAAAAAGCTGACTCGGCTGTCCCAAACCCCGGATTATATGCAGGTGGGAATGCTTGGCTCCTCCCCCTGGGTGGAGCATCTCACAATGGGCTGATATCATTCTATGAGTCATGTAATGGGTTCTTGATGGCCCATTAAACAGAGACAGCTCCCAGAGGGAGTTATCTATGAGTCATGGGGCAAGGCATTGATGGGCCATTAGCAGAAGATAAGGGAAACACTGCCCCACCTGGTTCCAACACCTCATGAAGATGGTGGTAGAATACATACTTTGGGCACATCTTACATTTTTAACCTATGACAGGGTAACAGGGAGACAAATAAAACCTAGCCAGAAGAAATTAAAAAGAATACAAGAAATTAGCAGTAGTCACAGAAGTACATTAACCCCCTCAATTTTGATAAGACTTGCTCCACAATCCTAGCCATATGCCGAAAACCATATTACAGAAAGACAGGCAATTATCCAAGCAGTACAAGGCCTGGAACATGGAACATGCCAGGACACACCAGTGAATGTGAGAAGTTTAAAAACCATAAAAGGTGGGAGGAAAGTGAGTGGGACGTAAAGGTCAAAGTTCACAGGTACAGGGCACATGAGATACCCTCAGGCACTTTAAATGGCACTAGACACTCAGGTTTAAGCAAATCAACACTCAACACTGACCAGAGAATAATTCAGCTCGCTTTAAGATAGATTGTCTGTATTTTGTTACATGAAGAGATAACTGCAGCCTAATGATGGTGTTCATTAAATCTCCACCCATTCCAACAAGGGTTTATGCACTTGTTTCCATACAGCCAACTACATTTATGCATCTGACTCAGGAGCTGTATTTATGCACAGCAGGAATTTAGATAAGATGGACAAAGCTTTGTTTGATCAGTGGCAGTGCAGAAGATGGACTGCAAAAGTGAAAGCAGAGCAGTAACCTGATAAAAAAACCCCAAACAAAAACAACAAAACCCAAACATTTCCAAGGCTTGCATGACCTTGCAAGGTAGAAGATTGCTTATTTTTTCCCAAATTACACAAAATTCAATCTCTAGTACAAAATATTCTTTTTCTTCTAAATCCACATATACTTACTAGCTTCATCAGATTTTTCTAGAAGTCTAGTGTTTTCTGATTCACCATGAGAGAAATAACCTTATATCCATACTAATAAATTATTACTTTTTATTGTGGCTAAATATGTTGCTCATGATACTTAATTTTTTTGCTAAAAGTTTATCATGGAAAATGATGTTATTAAAAATATGATTATTTTCTATTTTCAGAAACATTTTTAGTTTCAGAGTTCACATAAAAATTCAAAAGAAAGTTATATGCTGTTCTGCAGAATATTTTATATTGGATCGCAACCTACATATTCTCTAAGAAAATATCACTTTATATTTCAACGTTTTTTTTATACTGTCATACTTGGTAATGTCATTTTTACAAAAGCTACTTGACAAGTCATTCCTATCAACATCAAAACTAAATTGAAATGCAGTATTTAGTATTTAAGGGCTGATCACCTAAACCAATAGTCTGCCAGAAACATGCATTTATGAAATGCCTAAAAAGAATGCTGGAACCACTTTTGAAATTATAGTCATATTCAAAGGATTTTAGAACAACAGAAAAATAAAGTTCAGTAAGGCAATGAAAAATGGAGATACAATAACATTTTTAATTGTAGAAGACAGTCAAAAGTTTAAAAAGATATAATAAGCTAATGATATATAATTATGTAATAACTGTAATTTAAGATTTATTATGTTCTTTTGCACATGATCATAATCATTGAGAGCCAAGTAGCCTATTTTTTATTTTTTAATAAAAATTTAGAAACATATAAACAGAAATCTCGTACTTAGGAACTGTTATTTTTACTTAGGAACTATTATTCCTACTCATCTTGACAATATTGATCTTAATGTCTGATTAAGATAAGAAAAAAGTCACCATTTTACAAACCCCTTGTCTTTCTCAGGCTCAATAAAAAAGTTCTCTGCAATGATGACACTATAGCCTGTCAAAAATTAATCCCACTCAAACCTATTCATAAGATCTTGATATGCATATGAATACATTAAAAACTATGTTACAGGAAAAAGAGTAGACAAATCTGGAAATAATAATAATAATAATCTAACTAGGTAAGAATCATGTGCAAAACTGAAAACTATGCTACTGATTTTTTCCAGATATAAAATCTGAGGCAATAGAGATTTCCTACATTGGTATCCATTTGAGCAGCAAAAGCAGAATGCAGTAAAAAACATTTGAGATTTTCTTTTACTGAACCCCTTCCAAAGTCACTGAAGAAGCTACCTGATCCTATCAGGACTTTATTTAAATATGGGTTCAAATTCAAAGTCAAGCTTTATAATCTCACTGTTCACTAAGATAGACATAAACATTCAGGCTGGGTGTTGCACACCCAGGTATCTTTATGCCTTCCAAAATTAAATCTGCATTCTTATCATAGAATGGTAGAATGGTTTGGGTTGGAAGGGACCTTCAAGATCTTCTAGCTCCAAGTGGTCTGTTGTTGGGCAGGGACATCTTCTATTAGACCAGGTTGCTCAAAGTACCATTCAGTTTGGTCTTGAACACCTGCAGGGATGGGACACACAGAACTTCTCTGGGCAACCTGTTCCAGTGCCTCGCCACCCTCACCATAAAAAATGTCTTCCTAAACCCCAGTCTAAACTTACCCTTTTTCAGTTTAAATACACTGTCCCTTGTGCAGTCACTACAGGCTCAGGTAAAAAGGATTTCTGTGTCTGATTATTAAGCTCCGTTTATATTTAGAAAAAATACAATCAGATCTCCTCAGAGCCTTCTCTTCGCCAGGCTGAGCAGCCGCTCGGAGAGGTGATCCAGCTCTCTGACCTGGTCTGGAGCCACTCTAACATGTCCATGTGTTTTGTACGCTGGGAAGCCCAGAGCTGGACACAGTACCCCAGGTGGGACTGATGAGGAGTCGGGGCAGAATCCCCTCCATTGCCCTGCTGGCCATGCTGCTTTTGATGCAGCCCAGGATGTGGCTGGTTTTCTGGACTGCAAGTGCACATTGCCGGCTCATGTCCAAGTTTTCATTCAACTACTTCACTATACCCCACAGTGATATATTACCACTACTGGCCTAGAAAGAAGCAGCTTGAGGTCATGCTTATGAAAATGTGGTGTTGCACACACTGACATAGCATTTGCACCACTCAGTTTCAGGCATGGACCTTAGCTAGCTAAATGAGAACACTGGTCACTCCTGGGCTGGCCAGCAGAGCCCAGCAGCCTCGCCTGAAGGATGGCAGAATGCAGCAGTGAGTTCACCTGTGGTGATGTGAATAGCAGTGCATGAAAAAGGTGAAGTCTTCCCTGCTTTTATGTCTGAGTTTACTGAAACTTCAGACACATGCATGTTGTTTGCAGAATTTAGCATATCCACGTCAGGCCCACAGCAGGGACTGTGCAGGTACAAAAAGAACAATCTATCTAAAGGATTAGACATTGTCCAGATTAAACAGCACAACACTTCTGAATGGAGAATAAAGTAATAAACAAGAAATAAAATTCTACCTTAAAAAAAAAAACCTCAACAACAAAAAAAGACCAACAAAACCCAAACAACATGTAAAAAACTACAAGCAGCCCAAAGTTCCAACTAATGATGACAGCAACTCAGTCACCAAAGACATCTAAAAAAAGTGTAAAAGAATAAACAATATAGAATTATCACTTTATGCGTAGTCTCAGCATTTTTCATTTTATCCCCTGAGATGCCAAAAGGCAACAGAATAATTGCTAACATTTCCAATAACTCATATACACTCATATTAGTCAAGAAGCATGTACACCTTCTTAATGACAGTCAACCGTGGCCAATTCAACAAATAAACAATTACTTTTCTATAAAAGTATATATATTTATATAAGTGCATATATATCACATATTTATATAAAATATAAATTAAAATGAGAGCATACATCACAAATCACAGAAATAAAGGAACAAACTATCATAAATATGTCATGGTGTATGGAAGAAATCCCAGTTTTTCATGCCCCATAATATTTGAGTCTTAATGCAATGATGCTTCCTTTAAGTTTATAACCCTTTAACTTACAGAAAATGAAAGATATAAATCAAACTCAAGATAGGAAAACTCATTAGATTAGTACCACCTGCTGTAACTTTTTTGCAATTATTATCTAATTAGATTTCCTTTTTGGTATCTGGAATGTCTTCTAATATTTGCCTACAATACTCCTCCCAAACTTTCACCCCATATGTAAAATATAATCCAAAGACACAAAAGAGCTGTGCTTTTTTGTTTTTTTCTTTCTAATGACATTTCTTTTTACAATGCAGCAAGAAATCTTTGCACAAATCTCCTAGCAAAATTTAATTAGGCATGCTGAATGGAGACACATAACATATGCTTCTGTGCTAGTCAGTTTATTATGAAGAGTTATTTGATACTGTATTTCATGGTATACAGTGATAACTTATGTGTGAGAGAAACAAATTCTCTCCTCAATCACACTAGCTTTTTCAATTATCCAAGAATATAATTTGCTTCTCTTTCTCCTCTCAATTTTATAAACCACTGAATTTCCAGAGCCGGGAAACGACACTCTGTCTTGGTTTAGAAGACATGTATCTGCTAAGGAAAGCTGGAGTTTCCTTAGAATGGAGAATGTAAACCCCTCTCCCTTCGAATTATTATAATTTCACAATTAAGGGCTTTCAGGCAAAGACATAGGAATAACAGTTCTTTTACTAGGAATGTTAGAAATGCAAATGTAATAGTACAAAAAAGACAAATAAACAACAACCAAACAAAAACCCAGAAAACCCTGACAGAGTCAGGGACACAACCTGACACGCTGTTGGTCAGGGTGTTTGGAAGCAGTCCTCCTGGACAAACAGATGTGGCTCTGTTGGAGTAGATGATCCCGTTGAAGAAGGGTCCAGTGATGCTGAGATGAGTTTGATGAGTCCAACCTTCCTCTGGGATCCAGTGGAAAACAGGATTGTCTGGGGTTCTGAGTCTCAGTTTTTATCTAGGCAGAGACCCTGGAGCCCCCAGCCAGTGGTGGAGCATCTCACAATGGGATAATGTAAATGTGTCATGTCATTGGTGAGCCTTAGTGGCCCATTAGCAGAAAATATCCCCCTGGAGGGAGGATGTGTGGAGAAAGAGATAAGAAACAGTACCCCACACGGTTTTAATAGCTGGACCATTATGAGAAAGGCATCCGCCCTCCTTCCCCCAGAGTAACAAAAGATAAAGAAAAAAACATTTCCCCAACTGCTTTCAGCAGATGAAAATAGAATACAATTTTTTGCTTCCATAACCCAAGACACACTCGATGAATTAATAATTCATTGGAGTACGACATCTCCTAGATGTCACTGCTGAACTACATTTACAAATAGCATAAACCAGAATGGGAAAATTTGCCCTTATTGCTATATAATTGAGCAAAATTTATAGTTGTGACGTGGAGAAGCCCAGTTTGGGAACAGAAGGAAATAGACATCGTATCACAAGCCCTTTTCACCAAAGCCCATGTGAAAAATGTAATTTAAGTTTACATAGCAGCCTTCTTTGCAGTGTTTTTGTGCTACACATGTAAAATCCTTTCATCTATTTTTAATTATAGACTATTCTCTTCATTAACAGATTGCCAGTATACATTTGAAATGTATTTCTGTACATGTATTAGGCCAAAATTCCATATAGTCCTAACGCTGAATAACATCTTTTTTGCTATACTTGAAGACGTCTGGAACCTTTTATAAACAACTCTAGCAACCCATAGTACTGATATAACTCAGTGAAATGAATGCACCATCTTCATTTAATAGTGAACTTGCATTAAAATTATTTTATCTGAATATATCTATATATCATAATGCGCATTTTTTGTACAATAAGCAAAAAAATAAAAAATAAAACATCATAAAGAAAAAAAAAACATAGCAGTTACGGTATACGAACCTCATTAAAAAACTCCACATTTTATAAGTTCAGCCACTACATTTTCAAATTTTTTTTGCAGAATATATAATAGTAATGTTTCCCCTACAAACTGCAGGATAAGAAGCAGAGATCTGTGTCATGAAAGGAGAAAGCAAATCTGCAAATTCACTATGTTGCTATGCTGATGTAATAAGAAAGATAAGAGAGAAGGTGGCAGAAAACAGAGAAACCCAAAGACAACAATTTCAAATACAGGTATTGTAAAACATGGGTACTCATATCACAACCACAGACTCGCAGAATTGTTTGGTTTGGAAGGGATCTTAAAGATCATCTAGTTCCCACACCCCTGCCAGGGGAAGGGACATCCACCACTAGATGAGATTGCTCAGAGCCTCATCCAAACAGGCTTTGAACTCTTCCAGGGATGGGGCATCCACAACGTCCCTGGGCAACCTGTTCATGTCTCACCACCCTCATAGTCATGAATTTTTTCCTAAGATCTAATCTAAACCTGCCCTCTTTCAGCTTGAAGCCATCACCCCTTGTCCTGTCACTATGGGCTCTTGTAAGTGAATAGTCTCTCTCCATCTTTGTCGCAGACTCCCTTCAGCTACTGGAAAGCTGCAATTAGGTCCTCATCACAAATTATGCAAAGTCTGGATCATGAAGAGGAAAAAAAAATAATTCAAGGTTTAATATCACATCTTTTTTTTACCACACACTTTTCAGCATCCTGATTGATACTTCTACTTAAAAGTAGTTGAAGAAAAGGCTTCCTTTATCTAACTTGGTGATGATTGCAAGAGATTCTGTAGAGCATGTTTTAGCAATTTCAGCTAAATCTAAACAAACTAAAATATTAATTCTGTTTGCAACAGTTGACACCCAGGGTTTGACCTTGAAATAGTAAAACATAATTAATAATTTATTGTCAAACTATTCAAGAGTACACATTTGCTACATCAATTTAAAGAAATGTGAAACACTAATTTTGGACTTACATATGTACCTTTGGATCAAGCCTGTTAACAGCTAGAGACTCAATACTGTTACACAAGAATTGAGCGTTATATAGATGGCTAATTAGATTTTTAATTAAGGAAGTAAGATTTGCTGGACATTCCCTATATCCCATCATTCTGTAAACCGACCCCTGGAGAAAGATTAACAACATAATACAAAGAAAAAATTATTTTTTTTCTCTCTCATGACAGATAAAAAGCATTTGGTAAGAGACTTTTTTAACACAAGAGATGAAGCAGGACCTGCAGCTGGACAGAAAAACAGAGAAGTTTTTATTTATTTTTCCTCCTCACTTCATAAAAATTACTCTTAAGTGAATTCTTTAGTTATAGACACCCCCTAAACCATTCATCTGTAGGAGCACCAAAGAACAAACATACAGTGCAGCCATTGACTTTCACAGTAGGGTTTCTAAGCTCAGGAAGGGAAGACTTGCCAGTAAGGCCAAAATTCAGCACATTTGCACATTCATAAATTAAAAAACATCCCAGCTGTGTGCCTGTATCTTCTAAACACAGTTTATGAGATCAGGGTCCAGGGTTACTTCTAAAGACTTGGTTTCAAAGAAATTTCTCAGAGACTGTGAAAGGAAGAAGATGACAGGACGCAGGGATTAAGGTAAGACTTTGTGTTGATTTTAATCACTAACTGCTACCCCTCTCATCTCCTCCACAAAATCCACAAAACTAAAAATGCATTCTATTTTTTATTATAAATGGACTAGATTGGATTCAAACCAATGGAATATCTGAGTTCACACCTAGATACAATATCATATCAGTAAAAAAATAGGCAAAAGAGCCTGAAAGCCTTGAGCACATCCACAGATGTCCTTAGGTATGGATTATATTCTGTAGGGATAACAGCTCATTCATCCGAACTCAGAAAACTCTGAATTTAGTGCACTAACATGCCACATTTGTAAGATTTATAATTATCAACAAATTAATTCTCTGTAGACACTTCTAAATCAGATGGATGTTATCCTTTACTGTAGGGAAAGTAAGAATCTGAGAAATAAAGCTAAAGCCACACAATGGTGGGAACTAAAAGAAAACTTTATAGTCCTGGAGAGTGCAAGTGCCAGCTCCAAATTGGATTGAATTCATGTTCACCTCCAATCAAAATAACAGAAACTACAAAAATTAGGAAAAAAGCAAATATCACATGTAATGCTAATATTCTACCTTGTGATTCTGCTGCATATTCAAAACACAACTGTCAGAGCTGCACATATGCCTTACTTTAGCTATGTTTGATAAAACAGAAACATACCTCACACTCAGGCATACTTGGAAAGAAGCTTGTCAGAGAATACTTCTCTGTCAGAGAATTTTTTTTTCAGAGAAGATGAAAGGAGGATGCTTTTTCTTGCAATAAATGGCTATAAACTCAAATTAAATCTCAACAGATTTCCTTATAGCTATTATTGAGAAGCCACAAATTATTGTGGATTGCATAACATCTGTACTGAGATGAAGTTATATCTCTAAAGTTATATTGATGTTGGGTACATAAATGAAAAAGGAATGCTACATTACAACAGTAATCAATCTGAAAAATGATCCAGAGACTAATCAATGCCTCTGAATAAGAGAACATTAATCCCTGATGGAGATATTACAAAGTAAATAATATCTAACTTAGCTATCTAAATTCCACTCATCATCTTCTTCTATTATGTTTCTTGTGGAATTGAATTTCAGGGGACTCCAAAGAGTTGTTGCTCCAAGTCTGATTTTTTTTTTTTCATTATTCTATTTAATTGTGTGCACTGTAATTTAATTTACTGTAATGCTGCCTCTATTGTGGCAATGCAAAATTCCTTGTAAGAGTAGCCCATTAAAGTATATTAAAAGTATTTATCATGATCCTCAAGAGTACAGATAACATTATGCATGGAAAACTGGGATTTAACGTAATTGCTACAAATAATTGAAAGCAGTTCTTTCTGCATTTATCTATATGTGAAAAAGGAAGAACAATATTCATAAAACTAAACTCAGCAAGATCAAACCTGGTCTTTATGAAGCTGCACGTAGATAATTATAATACTTTGGAATATAAGTCATTGCTCTAAAAAGGTATAGATGGGAAAAAAACACCCGTGTGAAAACATATTCAGTCCCCTGAATTGCTGTAAGCAATTGAGTTAATTTAGTTTAGTTTCTTTGTCTCTCTTTTTTTATCTTGCCATCTCTCACACATGGATTTGATGGTTTATTTCTTCCCATGTTTATTTTTTTTTAAGAAAATTTATTTCCTGTTCCACAGGCAGAACATTAGTGCCAAGAGTCACTCTGACAGTGCCATTCAGGATTGCAAATGCCATGTGCAGGAGAAGGGGATCTCCCAGCTGGGTGCATGGTCACACAACCAAACCTCTTGGGAGAGGTGAGGCACGAGAGTGCTCCTGCAGACAGTGGCAGCAACGGGACACTGTCAACAAGCACCAACTGGTTCTCTGACCAATGAAATACAAGTGAGCTGAAATCAAGAAGAGTTTGGCATGGGTCTGGACGTGAATCTAGAACTTCTGGATGTCAAATTGGCACCATTGCATACAGTGGGGAGATTGCAGCTGAGTCACTTGGCAGCTTGTTTCTAATGCATAATACATGTGTACATAGCTCTGTTTATTTTGCTGGGATATTTAGAAAACCTCACAATATTCCACAAACAGAAAATTTAGACTGTTTTCAGGTAAAAAAAATACTAAACATTTACAAGCTGGCAGAACAGAAAGCATGTTAACTTTTTCTTTGCTAAGGGCTATCCTTACGCTTCCCATATTGCTCTCTTGCCACTTCTTGCCTTGCCATCTTTAAAGTTTCATGGCCTTCCATTACCTTCAACTCCGAAAGAATAAAGCGGAAGCACTACCTCAATGTTTTGCCCTTTGGAAGCAGGGGCAAAACAAATACCTAATTTTGTACAAAGAAAAGAATGTGTCCCATCTTTTTAAACCCAGCAGTATAAGTCTTACAAATGTCCTGTCAGAACTACAAAATATGTAAGTCTGTTTTGTCATTACATTCAAGGGAGGTGATAAAGACTCTTGATATCACCACTGGGTTACATCAGTAACAAAGCAGCATCTGCTTGAGGTCTGATGTGATTCTTCTGTGAAGACAATGTAATCTCCTTAACTATCAGCTTCAGAGTATGAAATATTTAACAGAGCTAAATTGCCCTCTTGGCTATTCTGTTTTGAAAATGTCATCACTAATTACAAGGAAGCATCATATCACTCCATGAATTGTGCTAGTAGGAAATACTTGCATTGCTATATCTTGTTGAATCCCTACAACCACTCTAACACCTCACTCTTCAGACTGGATCTTTAGTCTAAAAATTAATAGAGAACTATATGGAGATGGCATTTGAATTTCATTTGCTCATTCAGCTCAATAGTAAGAGTGATTTATTCCTTGCACTGGTCATTGGCAAAACCGTGACTGGCTTCAACAGTACAAGAAATGCACTTCTGGGACTCTGAAAGTGTTAGAGGAGATCTTATGGACCTCCTTAAGCATCAAAAGAGTATTCCAACAATTTTTCAAATTTTATTTAAATTACAAACATTTAAAGCACTCAAATGAGTATCCCATTTTCCTGGTTGTTTTAACCTGTCTTGGCATGTAACCAATCTTTGAACTTTAGTTTTTCATCAGTAATTAATACAGGTCTAAGGTAGAAAGATATGATAATCTCAATTTTTATGCCAATTTAAATTTTCAAATTTAAAATAAAACCTTGTGTTCCAATATTCCATGTGTATGAAGAAATGTAAGTCCTTTTTTATTTAAAAGCAAACAAACTCATTAAAACAAGAATATCAAAAAGCTGGATCTTTTCAGTTCAATTTCTTTGATTAAGCACACAAACTTGCACAAATTGTTTGGTATTTGTGGCCTTTTTTAAGAAATCACAGACAAATAAGTTACAGAATCAACGAGGCAGACTGTTTCCATTTTTACAGCCCAAAGTTTATAGTCCAAAAGTTGTCTCTGAGAGACAAGAAAGGACATTAAGGTTTTTTTTATTTGTTCAATTTAGGATTTTTCTCTCCTGGGGAATATTTACTGAGCAAAATGCTACCAAAGCAATCTTCACCAAGGTCTTTTTTGTTACTGTCGCCTCAGGGAGACACTCAGAATAAGAAGTGGTCAGGAGATAAATGTGATGCTCCCGTGACCCAGCAATTCCTGATGGCTAATTCCTGACTCTGATGATAGTCCAGATCTTGAACCCTGAAAACAAACTCCAATACTGAGGAATAACATCTACTTTGTGCAACATCCTGTGTCCCTTTTAAGAAACTGCCATGGTGTATCTATCTAATTACACAAAAATAAGCTGCAGTAAATTGGGTTCTAGCTATAATATTAGAATGCTGTAAAAGTCTGCTAACAAAAAACTCACAAGCACTATTTTTCACAAAAGTGCAACTAAAAAATTTCCAGCTGCCATGAGGGCAGGAACAGATTGCTTACTGAGAAACATAAATGACTTCTCTAACAAGAAAAAAAAAGTCCTGTTCACATCCCCCTACAGTGCCCAGGCAGGAAATGCAGAGAACAGGAACCTGACTGGAGAAGTCAACAGAGTGCCCCAGTGCCCAACCTTCAGACCTAGATTCTGAAGTGCAGGTCAGAGCTTACAGGCAGCACAAACCACAAACCACATCTCTAGAGAAAAGGTTTTTCTAGAACCTGAGAGACTCAAACAAAGTGCAAGTCACTGTTGCAGAGACAAGGAGCTGCACTGCCTCATGTATGGGCAGGAAGCAGTAATTTGATGGGTTCTATCAGCTATCCTTTTCCAACATTGATATCTTTTTCCAAACCAAAGAATGGTTTGGTACTGATGCTTTGTCTTTACATGCTGAATGAAACAGCAGAAAAAGAGAAATGTGGTACATCATCCCCATTTAGGACATGGAATGATCTAGAGGCTTATTCAAGTATGAATTGAGAAGGCAGCGGGTTTTGTATCAAAGTGAAAGGAACACTTGACTAATTTGGTGATAATTGCCAAGTAGTTTTATTTAAGCTATACTCCTCTTAAAATGTAAGTAATGTCAACTCCATTTAAAATGCAAGTCCTACCAATGTGTAGAAACATTTAGGAAATTAGTTACAAATCGATCTTGATACTTTGGCAGTGACTGTGCATCTTTCGGGGATAGAAGAGTTGAACATTAATTAGCATCAGAATTTAAAATGGTTAAGAGACAGATATCCCTCATCACTGTTTAGGAAAAAAACAGAAGGAACTGGCTAACATAGAGAGACTCAGGGCTCAACCATGAATTGGAGCAATATATCACACACACATCTTGCTTTCTCTCTCCACATATACATACAGATAACAAAGCTTTCAAAAAGCTCACCTTAAGCCTAACTCCTCTAAGCAAGGTCAGAGTGGTTACCCGCCCAGTCAAAAAAAGCAGACTTGTTCTTAACCCAAAAGGAATTGGGTAAAAGGCTGTTTTCTCTGCAGCAAGATGGACTATGTACTTAAATCTAGTCTAAAATTCAGAGAGGGATGTCAGAGAAAACACTGTAAATCTCTGACATAAATATAACAAGCCACCTTTGTAAGGAAAAATCCATACTGCAAAGAATCAAACTTAAGAGAAACAGAAACAAATGGATTTTCAAAATTTTAAAGCACAAACTGAAAAAGCCAGGGACTACTCTGCTGCAGATCATTTGAAATTGCATAAACTGAAGGAAAAGAGGCTATTGCTCTTTCTAGCCAGGTTCCAAACCCAGAGTTACTGGAAGATGCCTGTTAACAGAGATGAGCTTTCTGATATATATGGAGCTATCTATCACAAGGCATCTCCTGGATTAGGTATGCAGATAGTATCATTTGAACATCAGGAAGGGAAGAATTTATCCCAGTGGGGCCAGTTAACTCTTTTGGCTCAATGGCCCCATATTTTTGAGCTTGATTCCACTTCAGCCAGCAAGCCAGACAAATAGGTAACTAAGGGAACCTGCCAAAACTATTAAACAGCAGATGCTCCTGTCTGCCAGGGATGTAGTGCTATAAATGACCTTGGGAAAGACAACAGTCCTATTGTCTTTCCCAAGATCATTTGTAGCACCACATCCCCAGCAGACAGGCAAGAGACATAAGAACCAAAATATGCAGGGAATAAGACAAGAAAATAAGAGGTTTATGACTCCTGATCTAGAAAGACTCTCACTGAATAAACATATTCTTTTTGTGCCAGAGGAAGGATAAATGACTGAAAGCACTCAGTTTACTGTGGTATCAAAAGATACAAATTTAGTTAAAAGGATGTGGCTGAGAAGCAGAAAAGACAACTACATGTCGCACTCTGGGTAACATGGAGTTTTCTGAAAAAAAGAGAAGCAACAACCTTATGGAAACAGGCTGATTTGCACATATCTGAGGAGCCACATAAGAGGGGGCAGATAATGTGTGGACATAAGACACCTAAGAGAAGCAATGGAAAAAGCGTTTTTCATTAACGTCTCATCCACTGACTTCTCACTAATTGATTCTATAGGCAACTGTAAGTATAGATGGAAAAACAGTTTCAAGAAAAAGAAAGAGGAAAGCCAAAGGAATGAAAAGTATGTGCTGAGAAGGTGGTGCATGAAAGCTTCCCCAGGACTGGAAAGCCCTGGAGACTACTGGTGCTGGTGAACGAGCACACGTTTTGTCTGAGTCTGGAATTTGGCCTCTATCCAAGACGACTGCTCCATGCAGATGAAGACTATGGGGTCACATATGCCTCTGATGAAAAAAAGGATCCTCTTACAGACTTTCTGAACACCTACCACTGACCTGCTAGTAATGCCCTCTATTTTCTGAGTATATAGTAAGAGTTGTCTTCTCAAATGTTGCTCTAACCAGGTAATCATGAGACTGCAATTCAGATGTGAGACTCAGCAAGGTGAATAGCTTGTGAGAATAATTATCTGCCTTTAGTAAAAACCTAAACAATTTCAATGCTTAATAGAATCAGTAAAAGTTTATAGAATAAAAGCTATTCTAAGAAATACTGGTTGTGATCTGTATCTACCTCAAACTGCCTCCTCTATCAGGGGAAAAAGGACTTTACAACTCATTAGGGATGATACACAGAGGTATTTTCCATGAAACTGGGGTGGTTGAGCAGCTGGACGTTGCTAGAATACAAGTAACACTGGAGGAAACAGTGATAAAGATGATCTCTTCTTTTAATCTGTGACTGCCAACAGATTTATGTTTTCTCTGTATAAGGAGAAAGTATTTTATTTATAATGGTTTTTTACTTGAAAAAAGCTTCAGAGTGTGAAAGTCTGGCACCTTTTGACATGCTCACTTAAGGGAAAAATGGAGAGAATGCAGATTACAGTAGGATTTAAAGACACAACATCCTTTTGCAAATGGTCGTTAAAGATTTCAGTTTCAAAAGATGGGGTGGACTGCGTTTTGTTTGTTGCCTTTTCCTTGCATTTTTCTTTGTTGCTGGTTGTTTTCTTTGTTGCTGTTCCCTACAGCCCTACAGCAGTTCATATTAGGAAGCTGGAGATATTTAGGAAGCCAAAAAAACTGCTGCAGCAGAAGCAATGTGCTGCTGTGACTTTTGCTCACATCTTGAAGGCAAGCTGAGGGCCGACTCCTGCTTTTGGTCATAAACCTGTTAGGGGGGTGAAATGCCGGTAAGCTGTAAGGTACCTTTTCTGTACAGATAAAAATACAAAGTCCTTACAACTTTTAAAAACAAAAAAGGAAAACCTAACAGGAAAAGACAAAATGGGTGAGCACCAATTAGTGATTTAAAACTACTATTGATGCTTCTAGCTGTGAGCTAGTTTTCTAAATTAAATGCCACACATTGCTCTATCTTTCCCTTAGAGATTTTCCAGTTGAAGATGATAAAAGAGTACTTCAAGGGAACAGAAATACCTTGCCTAAGAAATTAACATTTCAGAGATTTTGCATAAAGTCCAAATCAAAATTCCCAGCAGGTCGGAAGTAAATCTAAAGGTCATCTTTTAAAAAACTAAAATGGAGTTTTTATAGGAATTCCCAAATTTCTATCTCCAACTATAAGAGCTGAAACTCCTGGCAACACACTGAGCTAACCTACCATTGCCATAAGCCAGAGTAAGAAACCTTACAGGCACAGGTGGACTGGCACTTGTGTAAAATCTCATGCAATGGACCACTAGGTGATTTTTGGCTAGTTTTGTTTTGTTGTTTGCTTTTTTTTTTCCAAACTTTCTAAGTCTTTTGTAACTTTTTATTCTTGTAGAAATAAAACAACATTAAAACATTCTATTGTTCTTAGGTCATTCTGTTCTTGCAAACAGACTCCTTTAGGGCACTTTTTAAATAAATATGTTCTTAAAAGTAATTACTGATGCAGTTATACTTGGGCATCCCTTCAGTAATGTCCAACACAACTTTCTGTGACATACATTAGCTCTGTGGTATTTTGTGCACAATTGGAGCGGTTCATAATACACATTTTAGGTAAGTTGCATTGCCTTTTCAAATTAATCTGTCTTGTTCCCACACTGTAGGCACAGCAGATTCTCAAAAATCTCAAGTCACTTCTAACAAGTGTTTCCTGCTGCTCTGGAAGGAAGCAGCCTAAAATCTTTAGTCTCTAAAACTTACCCACAGCTTTCTTTAAAGAAGATAAGGAAATTCTGAAGAACAGACATACCTCTGTTGATTTAATCCACTTCCCAGACATGGAAACTGCCCCGCTGTATGACCAGAATTACTGACCAAAATAACACTGTTGAGCCAAGAACTTCCCTACTGTCATTTCGGCTCTAAAACACCTCAAATCAGCAGATCAGTTCTTTTTGAAGATTTAAATATCTAGAGATCCAGGGCATAAATGTATTTAGCACTTTTCAGCAGAAATTCTGTTTCTGCTTCTCTGCTGCAACTCAGCATCCAGCTGCACCAGACTGGAGGGGACAAGCACACGTGCCCTCAGTCTGTCTAGGGACTGCTGTGGCTCATGGAATAATATAGACAGCTTTAAGGAAATTCTAGTTCCTAGAGGGAAATTACACAGGTTTTTCTTGAATACTCCTGCAAAACAAAGTTCTATCAGCCAATATACATAAACTGATTTCTTTTATGGTTCAAAAAACCGACAAAAAGCCTCCAGACTTTGGTAATTTGTATTTAAATCAGTGAAAAAGTACTGCATAAATGATACTAGTGCACTTGTTCTTTGACAAGAAAACAGTTTTAACCAGAGCAAGCTGTATTTTCCTTAGCAATGTAGCAATTCACACCATTATTTATGCTCACAATCAAACATATTTTCTTTACATTTTACCAGTATCTCAACTTAGAATAGCCTCTCTGAAATGCTAATTGTAACTATTACCCATCCCATGATCATTCACACACTTTTTTGCTAGGAACTGGTAACAGTGATGTACATTGATCAGAAAATTCCTCTCTCACTGTAATTGCACAGGGATTTTGTTTTCTTTTGAGTCAGTAATGTCTAAATTGGATTAAGATAAATTGCTTATGAGATTTTCTCTAAAGATATTGCTTTCATGACTGCTAGATTTAATGCCAGTTTACCCTAGAACTTCATTTTTTTACACCAGTCTTATGGGTTTCCATGAAGCTCATACTCAATTTCAGATTATTCTTATGGACTAAAAACCTTTTGAAGAGGAAAAGAAAGTACCCTGAACTTTGCTGACATACTCATGAGTGAATGTAATACCTGTCATGCTGGCACTGTTCATTACGATCAGAAAAAAATCAAATTACATGATCAGAAGTGTGGTAGATATAGGCGGTCGGAAGATTTACGGGATGTACGGGACAGGTAGAACCCCCCTCTGTTTAGTTGTTTAACCCTGTAGCTAATTAGGACCACCCAGCTTGTGACACAAGCAGGAGGATGTGACATTTCAGACCTAGGTTATAAAAACCCCGAATCACCTTCCAATAAACGCCATTTGCCTTCCACCATACTGGTGTCTGAGAGCTTATGGACCGAGCAGCCAGGGGTGGGCCGCCGTGCCGTGCCTGAACCAGGTCGCCGCGCCTCAGAAGAGGCGACACAGAAGAGTGACCAATCTCAAAATCAGAAGCTCTAATCTGTCTATTAATGTGTTTAAACATCTTTACACTCCCCTGTCCGGGCAATTGATGCTCTCAGCAATAATAATCTGAGTGGGTGGCTGAGAATGGAGTGAGTGGGCATCAGATGTAGTACTGATGCAAATTACTGCTACTTAGCAGCACATACATTCAGCACATCCAGAGAAATATGTATGATTACAGAAGTTAGACATAAGTAATTAAAATATTTTACCTGTCAATACCTGGAAATAAAATCAGTAGCGTATTCAACATTTATTATCTTATAATCATAACTGAAGTGTCACTAAAGGTCTGACTAAAATGTCAAAAGTTAAATTAACTGAAAAAGTAAACACATTCGGTGTGCCTAATTTGTCTGGTTTATGGGTTTATTTTTTTTAATATTGCAAGTGCAGACCTCATAATGTCTATGTGACTGCTGATACACATTAGCAAGACCAAATAATGCCAACCAAAAAATCCTGATTGGTCTTTTCTTTATTTCAGCATATTATTGCTTTTAATATTATTTCAGCACATAATTTAGATATTGAGATTAATGACAGAGGTGACAGAAAGGAAAGAAGAATAATGCACAACATTACTAGAGGCTATACACAGTTAAAATATAGTGAAATTAGCAGTCATTATTTCTGTGTTGACCATAACAGTGCGGCTCTACAGACTCTAAAACAAGACATCACAATGCAAAGTGTTTGTTCTTTGGGTCAAATATATGTGAAGGCTTCCTTAATGTCCTGGTTTTTGCTGGGATAGGATTAATTTTCTTCCTAGTAAATGGTACCGTGTTGTGTTTGGGATTTAGTATGAGAATAATATTGATAACACACTAATGTCTGGGTTGTTATTAAGTAGTGCTTACCCCAAGCCAACAACTTTAGTGTCTCATGCTCTGCCAGTGAGGAGCTGCACAAGAAGCCAGGAGGGAGCATAGCCAAGACAGCTGACCCAAACTGGCCAAAGGGATATTCTGTACCACAGAACATCATGTTCAGTACATAAATTGGGCAGGGAACTGGTTGAGGAGGAGTAACACTTACCTGCAAGTAATTAGGGGCATTAACCAGGTGATTCCAAACACCTTTTTTTTCTTTAGTGCATTTTTACACACACTTAAGCAAAATGTCCACTTTGTTATCTTTTCCTAGAACTATACCCTGAATAAAAATTCAACATTAAAAAAATCCCCATCTCTAAAGAAACAGAAAACAAAAGAGAAAACTCATTTATGTACACCAGTATTAGAGCAGAAATATATACAAGGTGTACTTTCAAAGGAGAAAGAGACTCAGAACAAATTAACTTTAAACTGGTTTCTCTTTTAGGTGAATTATTTAAATAACACTATAGCGACTGTGAAGGTCTAAGCAAGGTTGGCATAGCAAGAAAAAATTATATTTAAGCACATGATTTAACTTCAAAAAAACAAACTACCCTTGGAGTCAACAGTCTATTACAGGTCTTTTAATTGAGTCATTAATAAACAGACAGGCAATCTAAGTGTAACACCTAAAACAACATATGTTTCAACACTAATTGCAACAAGAATCCAGACACAGTACCTTAGCTTTGTCCCTCATGGATCCTTTTCCCAGGATGGACATTTTTGCACCTGTTTCTTCTTGTAACCTCTTTAAAGAGTTTCCTCTTGGTCCAAGCAATTTCCCAACAAAATTGAACTAGAATGAAAATAAGAGAACTCTTTTAGACCCACAGGTACTTTTCCAAGAACATAATAAATAAACACGATGATTAAACAAGAAAATTGTACTTCCCTTTAAAAAAAATACTGCTACTTAGCTTTGAGCCTAATTGACAGAGATAAAAGACTGGAGAACCAAGATATTCACTCCTCTAGTGTGAAAGACAGTCAAAGCATTCATGGTTTATTTGAACCCCAGGAGGCTTATCTCTAGGACTAACAAGCCATTGGCTGCTAGGTTTAGTGAACTGCTAAACAAGGTATTTGCTCAGAAGACAGTACTGGTGAAACTCAGACAATGCCTAGGTTCTTTCCCAAGTTAGCCAGTTCTACTGGCAAGTAATATATCCTGCAAAGCTGGAGCTTTAGATAGATTCTTAGGATTTGATGCTAGATTGTAGACTTAATCTATTGATAGAAATAAGATTTCAAAAATCAAATATACCCATGTATATAAAGGTTCCTTAGGCATGACTGAGCAAACAGCAGAGCTTTTGTTTCTCTGCAGGGATCCCCTCATGTGTGGAAGGGAGGATGTCAAAAATTACACCACCAAATCTTTTGTGACACTTAACACACCAGCAATCAGACAAGAACCATGTCCTGCTGCATCCTTTCAGTGTTTCTTAGTATTAAGAAAAGCTCCTCATGCTCCAAAGGTGAAAGAACTGTAACAATAACTTTGGAGGAACTAAGAGGCGGCCAACCAAAGCTTGACTACATTTGTAATCTGAATGGAATAAAACTATTAAAATACACTCTGTGAAGATTTATGTTGACCATTTATATTTAAGCACTTCATAAACTGTATAATCATTACCTTGACATATTGCTGCAAAGGAGCAGTATGGCCAGCATAGACCATGTTACTCACTAAGTGGATTTTAATCACTTCACAGGAAATAAGTGGCTGGGGATTTTAATTCTATTGATTATGTAGCAGACAGACACATTTCATCCACTATCTACAAAACACATATCAGGAAGGAAGCAGTTATTTACAATTAAAAAACTGAATTGCATTTAGTTTGGTTTTGTCTAAAGTTGCAGAAGAGCCACAGCACTATCTGGCATCTTATTGTTGTGCTCAGTCTTCCCAGCATGCCTGGAGCCACTGGATATCCTCAGTACAATCTATAATCCCAAAACTCCCCAAGGTCTAAAAGTACTGGTAGAGTAACTTTGACTCAATTACTTGTGAAAAATTATATACTTTATGTTCACATACAGGTAAAAGCAGCACACAAGAAAGAGCATGTTTCAGTGAACAGCACAAAATGTAGGAAATCTGAAACACAACTTCATTTCTCTTGGGTTTTTTTAATGAAGATATATGCTGGGCAGAACCAATTTTAATACTGTAAAGTTTAGGCTCCAGGTACAGCCACACGCATGCACACGCAGCCCGAGCGCAGCGAAGGAAAATGAGGAAACTCAGGCAGCTGGACTGCATATAATGGTGAATCCTGCACACAAACACACATTCCTGGTACAGCAGCTGTAACTGCAGATCTTATTCTGCAATCTCAGATCCAATCCAGCTCTGCCATGTGTACAAATTTTCTCCAAATAATAGTAGTTCTAAGTCTCTGGGACAATATCTGGTCATATTAGGAGAGGATAGCTGAGAAATGCTGACAGATAGAAGAGAGAGTATGGAACAGAAAGCTTTCACTTCTGGGGAGGAAACAAACCTCCACTTGAAAAATAATGTTGTGTTGCTAGATGTTTTTATCGGTGGCTTAACTTTTCAATCACGTTTATGAACATAAGCTAGGCTTTCTATTTGTTTGCAGAATCCCTTCCTGGTTTATGGCAGAGATTTTATATATTTTCTTAGATTTTTTTATCATTTGTCTGGGGGGGTGGGGATGATGCATGTCTGGGGCAAAATGATCAGGTGAAAGTAGGGGATGCTTTACTTATAATCAAATGCACATGATACTTCATGTATCAACAGCTGTGCAATAAACCTTCTCCTTTGCAAAATAAAACCTGACAGAGAATACAGCTCAATAGATCTTTCCTTTATCTACATCCAGTATCTCCAACATCTTCCCTAACCAATATATACACACAGTTTCAGCAGATTTATCTGCATCCTGATTACTTTCACACTTCACCCCACACAAGCAATCAGACAGTAAGATGCCCAAAGCCAAAGCTGTGGCTCCTCAGTTGTCAACAAAGTTTTTGTTCAAACAACATCAGGACAACATACCACAGGTATAACAAATCTAAGGTATAGCTTATAGCATCAGCATTCAAGCCTCCATCTAAGTACAATGACTGTTAGAAAATGCATGTTTACACTCAGAAGAATATTTGTTTCCCTGTTTGTTGCAGCCCAAATACATTTC
Organism: Hylia prasina; assembly: GCA_013397195.1. NCBI lineage: Eukaryota > Metazoa > Chordata > Aves > Passeriformes > Sylviidae > Hylia > Hylia prasina. Next base: position 322,441 of record VYXD01000792.1, on the reverse strand, counting down.
TATTAGAACTGTAAAACTTCTAACTTTATAAAATCTAATTAATAGGGGTTTATAACCAGAATAGGAAAATGCTTACCATTCAAAAAACACATTTATATCAGTGACTGTTTCTGTTTTATACACAGATCAGTATTCATAGCAGTAACAAAAGCTAGATAAATAACGAATGGGATAAGACAAATGTTTCCAGCTGTAAGATAATGCAAAACAAAGCCCTGAACTGGGAGAACAAATTAATTTCTACTAGAAGCAGCACAACAGAAATAGCCCTGGCTTCACAACATGAAACAGGTTTATTATTTCTCAGTGTTTTGTTCACCATTGCTACCAGCTCCTTTGTGGAGAGACAAAGTGTCATTCCATTTCCAGAGCTACTTATCCCCACAAAATCCTGTCCTTATTCATGGAAAGCAGGATAGGGTAAAGGGGTGGAGAAGACTCTTTCTAAGTTCAGTCCTGTTCTAAAGAAAAGGGGAGAAGACAAAGAGTCACACCTGAATAAAACCTTACTGATTGAGACCTGTCTATAATTAAGGTCCTATTCTGGGACTTCTGATAGTTCATTTAATTTAGAATAGCATTTAGTTTAAAAGGATCTCATGTTTTGATACGCACAATGGATTTCATGTTAAGGCAGTACTGGACTATTATGAAGGCAATTTTTGTAAGCATTGTATTACAATGCCTGTAATAACATGGCAATAACTTTTGGTCAGCCCTGAATTGGTCAGGCATTTGGACTGAGCATTGTAGGTCTTATCCTATTGGAACTGTTCTATTCTATTCTATTCTGTTCTGTTCTGTTCCGTTCCGTTCCGTTCTATTCTAATTCTATTCTATTCTTCAGCAGATTCTAGAGTCCAGATTTGTCTCCCTCTGTACGTAGCTTCTTAGTCCATTCAATATCTAGTACTTCTTAGCTTTAGTAAAATTAATTTAGTGTTCGAGACAAGCATGCAACATTATTTTTTTTTACTACAGAAATGTGATGTGATGCTTGCTGTCTTGGACAAGAGCTTCCAAGACGTTTGGTAGGACTGAACTTTGCAGGGCTCTACTTTAGCAGGGCATGTCAGGGGACAGCAAACAGCAGAAGCAGAAAATGAATGTACCTTGGAGATCTACTCCAAAGAACCTGTGCTACCACTTTCTTACAGTCTTGTATCGCAGAAATGTCTCTGCAGCAGTCCCAGAACCAAAGGACAAAAGGAGAAAGCTGCCCTTTCCTACAGAGCTCACTGGGTCTCATCTCTGTGTTAGGCTTTGAACAATAACCCAATGCCAGTGCACAGAAAAATTAAATGCTCAAAGGCAAAATACAGCTTCTTGAAAACTCTGGGCTAAATTAATTTCAGGTTTAAATCAGTGGAGTTGCTTCAAAAATAAATTAAATCTGATTAACAAAGCCAGAATTATTTAAATTACTGAGATTAGATTTACCTAAGAAATAAATGGGGGTTTATTAGACCTTTTTTTAATCTCAGTGCTGGGAACTCACATTTACAGTGTGCTTGAAGAAGATGCTGCAATACTTGTCTGGCTATTTACTAGCTCATTGCAAGCATCTAAATCTACAGTGAAAAAATATTTTTGGCATAACTCCATGAAACAGGTGGTCAGCAACTCCAGACAAAAATCTTCTAGATATAAGTCTACACTGAGATAGGAAAAATATCCTCTCACTTTTCACTTTTAGCAGATTTCTGTCAGAATTCTGGTAACAATTTGTGGCATTCAAATAAAGCAATTTAAATGAGCCTTAAAATGAAAAAAAAAATTCTGATAAAAAGAAAAAAAAATGGTGTCTGATATATCCTTATTCAGTTGAAGATTTTTAAGTCAGGAAAATTTGAATGGCTCTTTCTTTAATACATGCATTAGTGGTGTCATTTATTAAAATCTGCTAATCTCTAAAACACCCAAGCATTTTATTTTATCTGATTCTGTTTTTAAATCTAAAGTGAAGTAATTGAGGAAAAGCCAAGGAATAAATTAAAGTTGTGGATCTATATTAAATCCTCAATTAACAAGTCATCAATTGCAAAGGTTTTATTATTTAGCTGCAGAGGTATCCAGAGACTCATTGTACCAGGCACTATACAGCCATGCAGGAAGACATGATCTTGACCCCGAAGAGCTGTCAAGTGTGTTTAAAAAACCCCAAACAGACCTTACTGAATATATGTAGCACCTATTGCTTATTTGGACTGTAAGGAAGTGACTGCTGAAACTAACTGCTCTTAAAGTCATCAGGCTCAGATCTCAGAGACGGTGCTACTACTCTAAGGAAGTGCAGCAGCACAAGCTTCTGTGGACAGAAGGACAACACCTGAGGCTGCTTTTGCAACTCCAAATGAGAAAGAGGATCCTAATGTTCAAGGCAAGGCTGGATGGGGTTCTCAGCAACCTGGTCTAGCAGAAGATGCCCCTGCCCACAGCCAGAGTGATTGGAACTGCATACCGCAGTGTGCTGAGCTAATCCTTGTATTGGATTTGTATTTTATTGAATGAAGGACAAGAGGATTCTTTAGGACACAAAGCCACCTGGCTTTTAACATTTATTCTAGCCAAGGTTGAAGTATTCAACTTTTATTATTTAGAGGAAAATAAAATACAAAGTAAGTAATAAGGAATTATTGGAATTGTGTGTCTAAGACTGGCTCACTTGCAAGACATTATCTAAAATGGTGTTTATACAAATGCCAACAATTCAGACTGCAGAAGTGCACCACTGAGCCTTTTTCAGAGTGCACAAAGAAGTTTATACTGAGCATACTCACAGGTATGGAAATAGGTACCAAGACTACAACACTTAAAAGCACAATCAACATTTGGCTAATTGAGATTATTACTCCCACAGATACACAATTTACCGGTCACAGTAATAAACACCATCTGCTCTTTGCTAACTGGCAGCAACCTAACAACTTTTATCTAACTTGAAGAGTTTGTAATGTAAAAGGACTATCTAAAGAAGTAGGAATACAGTGGGACTTCCATGCACATCATCTTACTCTTACTGAGCTGAATGTGATTTCATATTATGTGAAAGATTTCTCTTTGCCAAATGATATATTTGCAAAGATATGCTCTAAGTCAAGAAGAAACAGGATAAGTTAGGGTTGAATACCCAACCATAAAAATAATGCATCTTTCCCACGTATGCCAGTAGACTACTCAAATGTAGCATAAAATACAAATTTCTGATCAGTCAAGGAAATTATTCCAACAGTTAATTTGGACCCAGTGTGTTAATGGACTGATTTAACATACATGCATATAGTATTTAATTTTGTAGACACCATTGTATTAAATCACAAATGGCTTATGTTAATCTAATTAAAAACTCTGGTAGTCAACTTGATTTTTCCTTTTGCTATTGTAAGTAATTACATTTACAGCAGCATTTAAGTATCAATTTACATATACTGAGCACTATGCAAACAATTTTATTGTCAAGTCACATCCATAATCAAAGCAAAGCATTACTTTAAAGTGATTGACACATACAAACTCACATAGCTCTGTGCAAATTAAACAAGCCTGTGAAAGCATTCCAAAATCTTTTATGAAACTCTGGTTCTTTCATCTTCCCCTGCTGCATTTTCTATATTGCTTTTTTTTGTTTTTCTTTGTTACTAAGGGCAAACTCAAGAGAATAAATTTTTTCTTCCTTCCATTTCATTATCTTCTACTTCTACTATACTTAGAGAAGAAAACGAAGTATCCTTTAAGATTTTTAATAAGGTGTTGGCTGATCTGAGATGGTAATGCAAAGAAATATTTGAAGAGGCGCAAAGTATTTCAAAATAACACTGACAAGGAGGAAACAGTTAATACTCAGTTAATTCAAGGACTCAAACTGATGCTGAATTCTGTTCCCAAAGAGCTCAGCTAAGACATCAGACAGATATCTTATTTTATTTCAACTATAATTCAGGTGAAAATCATACAGATTTAAGAGAACAGATATTGTGCTCTATTTGTCCGTTCAGTCAGATGGGACAGGACAGAACACAGACTGTGACAATGCAGGACAAATACCATTAAGTAAATTGCCACTGTTCATGAGCTGATTCTCAAAAGCCTCCTCCTGTTCGAAGAACAGACTGCACACTACCTGAATAGACTCTTTTTCTTATTTTTTTATTTTCACAGTGATGAGCTTACAGAAAGAAAATAGCCAGAATTAACTCCATTATCTGGCAGAGAACTTTCCATTGGTTTATACAGGTAACATACTGGGCTCAGAAAGAGCATGTCCATTCTCCAAACTGGAAATGGCCCAATTTGCATTTTAACATGCAGACCAGAGGACCTACAGAGCCTCCTCCTCCAAGTACACAGGGCTAATTCTTATAGTAAGTAACCAATGCAGCTGATACCTGATTCTGCATTTCATTTAATTCTGCCGATTGCACACCCAAATTTAAAATATATAGAGAGTAATCACTCTGTAGTTCGATAGCACTGCAACAGATTTGCTAACTGTAAAGAATCAGTCACTGTGGTAAACAGGTATACAACAAATGTGACTTTTTGCCCCCATTATCAGTATTTGGTTGTTGGAGTGGGTCCAGAGGAGGCCATGAAGCTCATCAGGGGGCTGGAGCACCTCTCCTATGAAGACAGGCTGAGAGAGCTGGGGTTTTTCAGCCTAGAAAATAGAGGCCCCAGGGGAGACCCTAGAGCAGCCTTCCAGTTCCTGAAGGGACCCTACAAGAAAGATGGAGAGGGACTATTTTCATGGGCATAGAGTGACAGGACAAGGTGGAACAGCTTTAAACTGAAAGAGGGTAGACTAAGATCAGATATAAGGAAGAAGTTCTTCACTGTGAGAGTGGTGAGGCACTGGAACAGGTTGCCCAGAGAAGCTGTGGATGCCCCATCCCTGGCAGTGTTCGAGGTTGCACGGGGCCCTGAGCAACCTGATCAAGTGAAAGGTGTCCCTGCCTGGCAGGCAGATTGGAACTTTAAGGTCCCTTCCAACCCAAACCATTCTATTATTCCATGACTCTATGATTTGTAAATGTTCATAATTTGCCAAGTTGATAGCTCATAGCACTCAGTAACTGCAATTCAGAATATCTACTCATTCTCTTTAAAAAAATAGAAATTACAGAGCTTTACAGCATTTAACCATCAAAAGAATCCAAAAACCTGAAACTCATTTGTAATACTCTGCTGATGGCGTTCCTTTGCAAGCAACATAACTGCGCTTCAAATTTCATTAATGTAACACAGAAAAAAGTACTTTCAGGACAACACCTTGAAAGACCAAGACATACAGTATGTGACAAATGAGATGGCAAGCATAAGCTGGAGGGCCTGAGTGGCTTTGAATAATGCAGGCTGTAATACCCAAAAGTCTTGCCATTGCTATACAAAAACTTCTGGATGAACAAAGCTGCGTTTTGGATGCCCCTACCTGATAAAATATTAAATGATCTGCTATTTTTTTCACTTGCACCCTTTTTCTTATTCTCGCATCCCACGCTAAGATCTGACTCACACTTAATATTACAGAAGTAATATTGAATTCTCCTCTAACACAAGAATTAGAAATGCCTCAGGTATATTTAATAATGATCTGGTTTTAACTTAATATTTATTCCATCATAATTATCTTGCTTTAGCACATCTACAACCCTCAAGAAGGATGAATGTGTTTGCAAAATACATACTAAAGAGAGCCACCAATATGAAGGCAGTGAATATTTTCAATTCACCTTGTCAAGACAATATGTCCCAAGCTCCAGCTGGTCAAGGGAGCTGGGAGTGTTCTCCTGGAAGGGTTAAAGTGACACAGTTAGCCAAACCCAAATAATAGACTTTGTATCTAGGAAGATGATTCAGGCTTTGAAACTCACTTTCACGGTGGCACTTGACCAAGTTGTGTGGCTGGTGTTTCTGTGATGAATTTCAAGCACATCAGTCCCATTTCCACACCCTTCTCTGCCTGGAGCTGCTGTTCATCTCCAGTTTGTGTGAACTTTGGGATCTCACACACATTTACATTTACAAAAGTCATAAATTCCAGGTCTGGTGTTCAGTGTCTAGGTCCTGCAATGAACAGGAGAACAACTTCTAATGCTCTTGGTATCCTGCATCTTCCAGTACCCTTTCATGTTCCTCCAGGAAATGACTGCATTCAAGTGTTACAAATGAGGGAATGTTTTGATTTGCAACTCCCAGCATTTATACTCCCTGTATGTCTGCAAATGCAATAGCCACTGAAAGGAACTAAAACAATGACAGCAAATATGTGACAAAACCATGTGAAACAATAAGGAAAATTAACTTCCACCAGACACTGAGGGGAAATATAAGTGCAAGTTTACGTGGAACATTATATTCTGTGTAAATCTCAAAAGTGATTTGAAGCTTTTTGTATGATAAAGAACATATACGTCTCAAACATTTAGATTATAGCAAAGTAGAGGAAGAAAATTGATACATTCTTAAAGGTAAAAACTAAGGATTTGTTCCACGTGTAATTTACTGGCAATGTCTTCCCACAAATTTATTTACAAAACAATTCTATTCCCCTTAAAACTAAATACACCTGTAAATAACATTGCACCAAAATAAGAACAAACCAATGCACTTCAACCTGCAGCAATAATAAAATTGATGGGCAACTACTCACTCATGTAATCTTCTCCACTTAAAACACTACACAATGATGCTGACAACTCAGCAAATGCATCCTCACATTGACAGCACTATCCTCAAAATCGCAAAGTGGTATACATACTTACATCACTAGATTATGATGGGAAACTGCTTTATAAGAAGATTATTTCAAAATCAGTGCATAACATCAAATTTCATGATTCAAAGCATTTAAAATCATAGAGATTTGCCTCAGATGGCAACTTTCATCCTTGCCATGTCTTTCCTTATGGCATGTGGCATTCTGCATTTTTTGTAATCACAACAGAAAATGGATGTTTCTGAGTGTATTGTAAAAGTGTAATTTCCAGACTAAGGTCTGTCAAATGCTTGTAGATGTGGAGTGTGGGCATTGCATGTTTGGTTATTCTTAGGTCTGTACATCACCCACTTAGAAAAATGAAAGCAGCTGTCTCAATAGCAAATACAAAAGAAATGAACTCCATGCTTGCTAATAAACATGGATGCCCAAATCCTAAAGGGTCTTTCAGCTGATGAATTCCAGTGTCACAGTAGTCAAGCCTGTTGAGCCTAGAATTTCACTATTCTCTTGGAAATATCACAGAATATATATAACCATGACATGGACAGAGACCTGTACTGGTGGCTCTGAGGAGAATGTGCATCCTGCAAACCCCAGAAGTCTGAGCAGACTCCAGAGACACACTAGCAAGCAGCAATTTGGAGCCTTTACATTAAAAAAAAAA
>VYXD01000792.1:302616-315002 GCA_013397195.1 Hylia prasina | reverse complement strand
AAAAAAAAAAAGGCAAGGATGGATGCAGGCCAGAAGTTCCAGAGAGGAAATGTAGGTCACTCGAGAGCTGAAAGCTGTGACCTGCACAGCAGCAGCCTTGGCCACATTCTCATTACAGCACTCAGAGAGAAGGAGATGCTCTCAGGAAAAGCTACAACCACGGGCTGAAACAGCCGTGTCAGGAGGAAGAACTGAGAGACTCCTGGGACTGAGGACACATCCAGGACAGGAAGAGTCTGTACAAATAGAAAAGACCTCCTTTGAAGTACAAGGGTTCCAGCTGTGGATATGCCTAAAAGTCAAAGAGATGACATATGTAATGTATGGAATAATATTTAATTCAATTATTAAGTTCAAGAAAAAGATCTTTTTAAAATCCAACACTGTATTCAAATAAGGAAAACAAAAATGAATACAAACTATCAGCCTAAAAAAACCAAAGTCAAATCTACACAAAGCAAGTAAGAGAAAACTTTGAGGAAAAACTTAAAGAAAGTATAAAAAAAAGAAAATAAAATACTATTCAGAGATTTGGAATCCAGACAGAAATCTGGTAGGGCTAACAGATGTTCAGGCTATAAAAGTAGGATTCAAGAAAGATGAGGTCAGAACACAAAAAATAAAATACTTTATCTCCATCTGGGTTCATAATGGAGGAAACTGTGACAGGTGGTTGGGAGGAAGGCAGTGCAATAAAAATTTTCTAAGAATTTCCAATTAAATTATCACAAATCAGAATAAATAATGCATTTAGTGAACAACAAAATAAATACATCAGATAGGTAAAAAGCTGAGAGATGGCTATCTTAAAGGGAAATAATTTCTCAGGCATCTATGTGTGCTCTCTAAAGAACAAACTAATCTGGACAAGAAAGTAAACTGATAACCAGTGTGGGAAATCAAGACACAGAAAATTCTCAAAATCTTGTGTATGCAGGCTCAAATACAGTAAAGAATACAGGGTTCAACCTGAGGCCTTGGAAAAGGTTTCCAAATTTAGAGACCATAAGCAAGAATGTGGGTTTGTAGCTTGGACAGAGACATTTTAAGCTAGGTAGTGGAAAGTTTTAGAGTTTAAAGTTAAGACATAGAAGTAGTTATAAAGATAATAAGAAGTTTTAAGGCGTAGTTCTGGAGGATTGTGTGTCACTATATGATTGGATAAAAAGGTCCACACTGCAGCAGTGTGATACAGTTTAATTAGCCATTGGTGTGAAAATTAATCTGTGTGGCAATAGATTATTGGCTAATAAACCTTTAAAACCCCTTGTAACCTGTGGTCTTGTGACCACTGACCACAAACTTCTGGCTTATGAGGTAAAGATGTTCTCAACACCTTCATGAGACCGAGGCAATAAATGATACTTTAAACATCTCTCAGTGGTGCCATCTCTCAAAATCCTGACAAACCTGATTTCCAAAAGACCAGGATGACATGGTGTTAGAAGGAAGGGCCTTTTATGGAAACAAAAATGTGTTTAAACACTGGTGAAAAATTGTAGTAAATCATCAATATTCACACTGGAAGGAAGTAATTAGTTGAGTCCTTCAAAGATCCAGTAGAACATTGAAGCCAGAGAAAGCAATGAAGAGTGAGAAAACACACTTTACTGATGATGCTAAGCTAAGTCAGGGTTCTGAAGGCTGGACTGGCTATAAAAAACTACATCTTATGACACTTGGTGATAAAATTGCAGCTGAAATTCATGTAAATAAATGTAAAATAAATTAAAATACATTCCACCTTTATAAACAAAATGATGTGCTGATTCTAAGTCCTTGGAAATTGTATCAGGAAAAACAGGAGCTTGGGGAAACAGGACACTCATGCAAGCAGTAGTCTCAGAATGAGTATAAGAAAGCATTCTGCACAGGAATCCTCCTAATTTGAGCTTTAAGAAGGATTGACCAGAGGATTAACCAGAAGAAACTACCCTGAGCTCAGGACAGCCTTGTTGCAAGTTCGGGTAATATTCTGGAGATGTGTCTCTATTTGACTCTATTCCATTTTGGTTTTAGTCACAGACTCCAGTGTTGGTCACTGCTGGAAGAGCTAAACCACATTAGTCATGCAGGAAATGGATTATGATGTCATTTGCAATATTTTGCAAGACTTTGAAATAGTCAGAGATGGTGAAGAAAGTATTACCATCTTTTTATAGATCACATGCTATGTTCATCTGCTGTACTGTCACCAAAATGTTACTATGCAAAAAGTATTAGAAAAAACAAAACACACCAGAATTTTGTTCATATTGTATTGTACTGCAAAATTAATTGTATTTTTATGCTAAATTTTATTTTGAGATATATTATACTCTCAAACTTTAGGCATACATACAGAATTCTTGTATTTTAGTTCGAACATAACTGACTGAAATTTATTAAAAATATATTTTAGAAGTACAGTTTGATCCAAATATTAAGCTCTAAAGATATAGTTTTGACAGTGCTCTGGAGTCATGTCTAGAGATTCTGTTCAGGTGCACAGACAGCAATTTATAACAGTGATGGCAATTAAATACATTATATTCTTCATTTAAATAAATTATCATCCCTGAAAAATTAACTACAATTCATCTATGGTGGCATGTTTTCTTCTGCTACTCAGGAAGGGATGTCAATATGCATTTTTTATTTCATCCACACAGAATATGACAAATAAATTAAGTCCTTGAGTTTCTTCAGAATTATAAAAATAGGCTGAAAGCCTAATCCTACTCCTCTATTTGTCCAAGAATTTTCATATTTTTAGGACTAAGAAATGGATGCAATTTAATTAATAAGGATGTCACAGAATTATTGCTCAACACTCTGGTTCTCATAAAACTCACATTTGGTCTGCTTCAGATGGAAGAAAACCAAGGAGAGTGAAGAATGGGGTTCTCTCTGTTTTTTCTTATTGATTTACTAAAAGCACAGTGATTAATGTTTTGATGTACACTTAAGAAGAATTAATCTAAAAAAGGTTATTATTCATCTCTTGCAACCTTGATTTTAAAAGATAGCATTTTATAGCCTTTCAGTGTAGATTCACACTCAGTAGCTAAATTGAAAGTCATATAATTGTGAAATAGCCTTTTCAAGTATTAACATTAATTAAAATTCCTTTTTTACTTTGCTACTGAAAACCATCAAATTTATTTACAATATGACAGAATTCACCAGGACAGACTGAATAACTGAGAATGTGTTTGTTATTAGATGTAGAGATCAGGGTTTATCTGTAAAATATATGTTTTTTAAATATTTATTCTATTTTTATAGAGTTTTGAGGCATTTATAGGCCATAGGCATGAGCTAGTTGGCAAACTCCTGAATAATTATTTTTCAGAGGTGGTTATAAAGCGATGAGCTATCTATTGTCAACATTAAAGCAAACAAATTGGTTTATATAAAAGTAGAAGACATGGAGAAGAAATGAGTCAAAAAGAGAGTCAGAGATGTTTACAGCACAGGATTTATGGAAAGTCTTCAGAAAACATGGCAAAATATTCTTTTACTATCACAATTACTGTTAATTTGCACAATATGAGTCTACTGCATACTTTGGCAAAAATGTATGTCATTACATAAAATTAATGAAACATTCAGTGTACTCAGTTTCTCCTAATTTTCATATAAATGGTTTCAAAGTGCTCTTGTAAACTTCTAAATGACAACTTTCACAGCTAATCAATATTTTTTGTTTTATACTAAAAGAGATTTTTTAAATACCATATACCATATACCAATATGTATACAAATAAGTCCTTGTATCTTAAATTAACTCCATCAAAGATTCTTTACTGTAACCTCTCATTTTTTTATAAGCAGAGCACAGTCCCCATTGACCTGAAAACTAGAAGTAATCAATGTGCCAATGTCTCCAAGCAAAATTTAGTACAGCATCTCTGAAAATAAATCAAGCTCTAAGCAGAAACAGTAATTTGTAAGGAACTACAAATACCTTCCCATTCTATACAAAATGGTTCCTTATAACTGATATTTCTCTGTAGTACTGGAAAATATAAGCCAGGGGAAAAAATATTGATTAAAAAGATATTGGGTATGTTTTCCCTTTTAAGTATTTTCTTTCTTAGCCCTTTGTCTCAGCCAGTATCACTAGCAGTTCTAACACATTTAGTTAATTACTATGAATCCTTACTTGTTTAAAGTGACTGTACACATCTAATCAGATCAGTTTCCTTTCAGGTGACATGATATTTTTCAATCCCATTATCCTGTTGTTTTTTTTTTAAAAAAAGCCCACTATCTATTTAAAGTATTAAGATAGAATACTATTTAGGACAAACTTCAGAAATAAAGACTCTGCACTAGCCTTGCCAAAGAATTTATTTCTGTTTAAATCCACTTATTCTATTTTGGCACAATCAAAATTAGCTCATATAGATATATACAAGGAAGTTATAAATTGCCAGGACTTTGTGAGAGATATTATACTGGGGAGCAGTGTCCCAAAGGAAATAGTGTATGAACCATAAACCAGAGAATTAACAACTTTAAGGCGACTAAAATATACATTATACATATGGACTGTTCCCCATGTTTCATCAATATTCATGTTGATGCATTACATCTCATTTAACTCAAAATAATTGCAGTGCAATGACCATGCTGCCATTTGGATTACGTGTCCGCACAGATTTCAAGAACCCATTTCCATTTCTCCACTCTGGCACAAGCGGGCAGAGGAATTGCTCTTGGTTCCGTGGTCGAGCAGCTCTTGCTTCTGCTTGGACTTGGGAAATTATTAAACTGCCAAGCAGAGAGGAGGGTTGCACAGGCAGCACAGGCAGCACATCTGCACGAACACAGTGTCAGGAGACAAACCCAGCGCTACAGCTGGACACTGGCAGTGCCCACATCATTACAGTGTTCAGGCAAGGCCTTGGGCCAGCCAGTGAGCCCTCTCCAACAATCTCCAAGCAGTCCTTGGGAATTACCTGGGACAGGAGTGACTTCCAAGGTGCATTTTTAATGAAGCCATGTTTTTACAGAGACAGGAGATGCAATGCTAAGGACATGGCTAGACCATACCAGCAGGCTGCAGAGCCGGCAGGCGCTGGCACTGCTGGACTTGACACAACTGCTTTGGTTACAGCTCAAATCCAAGAGCAAAATATTTATTGTCTCTGCTCTCCTAAAGTTTCATCTTGATTAGATTAATGCTGTAAGACCCTTAAAAACCTGTGACATGTTTGCATTAAAACAGAATTTCCTATAAACAAAGTCATTCAGTGTTTCAGATATTACACATAAATATTAATCAGTTAAAACTCTTTCTCTGTGAGGCTGAGACAAGACAATCAATTACTATTATAATGCTAAGAGAGGGGGCATGAATTTCTTCTTTCTGTGACCTTCCCCTTTCTACATGGCTAAGCCAACTACCATATTACTGGTAGCAGCAGACTGAAAAAGCAATTTGGAGCACATCACCAAACATAAGGAGTTTTGCACACTCCATTTTACAAATACTTGGTAATAAACTACACTATCTTATTAAAATCAAGGATTATGTGAAATGAAAAATATGCAATTCAGTACAAAACACAAAAAGAGGTAAAGACAAAGAATTCTATGGGTCAAAGGAATGCTAATTAATGTATTTTGAGAAAAAAATAAAGCAATATTTCACAACATCTGAATGACATATATTAAACTCATTATAAATATCAGAATCAACCTGCTAAAAATATATAGATGATTTTGGAAAACTGTGTAGGAGTATATTTTGTCTTCCTATATGTGCTGGGTATAGTTACTCACAAGATGCTAGTAAAGAAACTTAGAAGCCATGGGATGGAAAATTAAGTTTCTTGTCATGACCAATACCCAGGACAAGAGTTAAGGAAGAAGATAATGTTAAGGGATGGACTGCCCCATGCTAGTATTGAGTCTCTCAATAGAGATTTTGTGTCCTCCAAATCACTTAGACAAGGAAAAGAGCTTTACTTTGGTTTGGACTTCCAAAGGAACATGGAGAAATTTTGGCTGCATCGGATTACCTGTGAAAAGTGCTATAAACCCCCACTAGGCAATCATGGAAAGACATAAATGGCACAGGGAAGTACCACAGCACTGAAAGAAACAGAGCTGCAGAGCAAAGTGCCAACAGACTGCAGGTGGAAGGCCGAGCCCAACACCCATAGAGGTGCTGTATCTAGTGCAGCCTGGAACTCATATCAGCTGTCACTGCTCAAATACACACCTGAGACAGCCATTCTGGGGACACCTCTCAGCTCAGGATCATGTCTTGCACCACATCTTCTCTGTATTTAAAAAGGCAAAGAAAATCTAGCATAGCCATGGAAGAAGGTGCTAGTTAAAAGACTGAGGTTTTGTTTACAGTGTTATTAAAAATGTATTTAAAACAAATTATAAAGTGGAGTCGTTAAATTGCACTTAGTTCTTGTTTGGACACATTTACTCGAAATTGATGTAGTCTTAATTTGAATTAACTTCTGAACCAAATAAATGTAGAACTAATTGGGACAACAAAATTCATTGCACTTAATTGTCCTAAGAATCCCTGAGCAAACATGCTCCTTTAATGCCAAGTGTAGAAATCTAAATCTTATGCTGTTTTTTTTTTAAACACAGAGACACTGAACACCTTATAAACCCTTAATGACACTGAAATCAAGGTTATCTATTGATCAGGGGGGATGATTCTTCAGTACTGAGTGACAAATTAACTGTTATTTCAAAGACAAAATATCACCTTTCCACGAGAGCTAAATGGGGAAATTTTCAGCCAGATGGTAGAGATTTTGTAGAGTTATGCTGTGCAACAGAAAATATTTGGGAAAAAATTAATTACAGAACTCACTGCTGTATCCACTGTAGGGTTAGCCAGATTCCTTAACATTTTTTCATATTCACCACATTAACCTCTCCCAAATTCAGAAGCATCAAATATTTTGTTTAAATAAATACTTCTTCAGTAAAACAACATAATTATTGAGATGAAGACACTTTAACATAAGGCAAGCAAGCTGTGAGGATATCAAGCAATGTTAATGGAACTTTTAGGAAGAAAAATTTATTTGCAGTAAATGAGGAAGCAGAGAGGTACTGCCATGATACCTTAAGCTTAAAGAATACACCATCTCTCTTTTAAGCAGCTCATATCTTATAAAAACCTTATTACCTGTACAGCACTCCTTAAAGAGCATGATTTTCATGACCAAGCAAATTATTATAAATGTTTGCTTTCTTTATTAACAGGGGTCTCATGATACTTAGAGAAAAAATGTTAAACTGGAAGTAGGATCCCCCCCCATGAAAACAGAAACAAAACCTGTCAATATGCCATAATGAAGGCTACCATGAAAATGTTTTTAAAAAGCAAACTATCTATGAAGTCTTTTTCTTGTTGCTTATTAAATACATTTTACACCACTTTGGGAAATTTAGGTTTTGTTTCAATTCTAATACTTTCTAAAAAATTATTCAAAGTAATTTTAAAATGGAACTATTCAAAATAAGTAATTTCTGCTTTATAAGAAATTCCTTTTTTTTCTTCTGAGTAAAGGAAAAAATAGTGAAACTCAATTATTAAATTACAAAGTAGTTTATAATCTACTACTCATATTTTAAAAAGGTTCATGATTTGAAAAATTATTTGAAATTTTCTTTCCTTTTGTTTAGGCTTACACTTTTTATTATTTGACATTATTTATGAGTTTATTAATTTAAATTACATCTGAGATATTTCCTTAACATACCTTCTTCTTCTCCAAGAAACAGATGTTTCAACCTGTACTTGTTAGAAGCTGTCACAACTCAAATACTACAACAAACATATTTCAAATACACTTTTGTTTCATGTTCTCAGACAATAATAATGTATTGTTATGAATGATCTAATATGTTTTAAATTTTAGTGAAATACTGTCTTTTTCCCAAGTCCAAACCAAGTCAGGAAACATTTGACAATTTAACAGTATGGCCAGTTTGGCTCAAGTGCCTGCCAATATCCTATAGCACTTACTCATATAACAGACTAGTTCTGGCTGAAGGGACAATTCTCACTGCTGGGGCTTAAATGAGTCTTTAAGTTATTCCAGAGTCCACTGGCATAATCTCGTGCTCAAACATGCTCATATCCCAAGCTCCTTTTTCCAAAGAGAACTGGACAGTTGGTAGTAAAAATCAGGAGAAAAAGTGAATCTTTTTGAAATTAAAGAGTACCAGACCTCTTTTTGCTATGGGTTCAGAAGCTTTTTCCTCATTGTATCAAGAACCACCCATGTAAAAATCATGTGTCTCTTTTCAACTGCATTTGTTTGACAAGTTCACAAAGAGATTAACCTAAGGCCTGAAGTACTGCATAACCTGATATTAACTGCTGTTAATAAGTATTAAAAGTAATAAATATTAAAAATAATAAATATTAAATGCTGGCATAGTATGCATTAAAACATATTTTTCAGATTTTGATTAATGACTGTCAATTATTGTGCCTATTAGGAACTCAGCATTTCTTAATATCTGAAAAAACTCACCACCCCTTCTTCTAACCAACCTATATACTAATCTTAATACATGGCTAATGGATCTCATGTTCCACAACACAAAGTTTGATGAAAAAAATAAAACACAACTTCCAGAACACCCAACATGAAGTCATGGAATTTAACAACTCCACAAAGAACACTTTTTGAAAAACTCTGCATTAGATATTTACTGCTTGATAGACAGGTTTTTAATGCATAACTAATTTAGCACAAAAAAAAGCTGTTAGTATATCTTCAGCCAATACAGATGTCAAGATTTTGAGAGAAAAATATACATGTGCACTGTTATTAATTTAAAGCAATCAGTGGAAGTAAAGAATGTGATCAGGCAGTTCTTCCTTTCAATGATTTTTTTAACAGAGATTTGAGTTTCTAAACCAGTTTAGGGCTTTTTCCCAAACAGAGCAAAAAATAGCTCTCTCTTCCAATTGGGCAATATGATGGATAGTCACTCACACATAGTCCAAGAAATGATCACCAGCTGTGCAAAACCCCTCACAGTAGTAACTGGAACAATCTCTGAACAAAATAAATATTTTATGAAATTCTTCTCAAATTGATCTGCTGATTGCCATGAAATAAGTCTACCCTGATTCATTAATAATTGTATGGAATGTCACAGTACCTATAAAGAGTAGTTGTAACATTCATCTGCCATTTGAGGTGCTCCTATGACCAACCAGGTACATGTGTGCAGAGTGCCTCACAGTTCAGCTGAAAAATCATCTAGATATCATTAAATAAAATGTCCTGATATGTTAATGACTGCTAAAAGCATATACTGTGGCTATTTAGGAGCGCAATATATAGTATTTTTTTTCCTAGCTGGACAAAGCTGTGCTTTGTTTACTTTCACTTGTTAATAATTGTGAATTTCACAAAAGTTACCTTTACAAGAAACAATCTTAGAGGCTAGTAAGCAAGTTGCAGTCACCAGAATTACGCACTTGTTTTTCTGAAAATGCTCAAAATGTTTTAAAAAATGCTCATAAATTTCTTTTTTTTCCCCCTAGGAATCTGAAACAAGCAAAAAGGAAAAGAGTCTGTAGTAATGAAAACAAAAAACAGTCACCCTCAACTGGCCTGTTGAATTGAACTCAAAAGGTGTAATTCTGATGGGAAATACCCTTTGCTATGCTGATGCTCAAACAAAGTGCTGACTGCATGTCTCTGCATTAGTAGTATCACTGTACACTCACTGTGTGTGAGAGCATCATTATGGCCAAGAGGAAAACCTATTTCCATCAGCTGGAAAACAAATTACTGATATAAAAGGTCGCTATTAAATATAGCAGGAGTATTTTTATGTTGCTGAACTTCTACAGAGAAACCAACAAAATCCAGTGGAAAAGTCTCAGCCACATTATGAATTAGTAATTGACAAGAAACTATCTTAAACACTTCACAACAGCTGAGAATTTATTCTGAAAATCATTTTTTGAACGTACAATACAAAAATATATAATGTGCACTCAAACTTGCTAGTTCAATGCTATTTATTCTATTCTAAAACTGCCTTAATATTAGAATCATAGATTTCTCTATGGTAAGGTAGAGAAAGAAGAGCAGATAACAATGTTGCATTGTTATTCTATCCAAGTAACATGAAAATCAGTTTTAATAGAAGGTCTTCCAAAGAAGCCTAATTATGAACGTGTAGGGATCACCTCTACTATTTCTTTACAAGCAATCTACTTTCCATATCTTTCCCTCAATCATCTGCACAGGGTTACCTACAAAACTAGCAGCAGGTAGGAAAAAAATTGACAAGATGAAGAATGCATTTGCTAACAGGGAATTTACATACCCATAGCTCATACATCATCACAGCTTACCCAGGCTTTAATGACTCCTCTGAACTGACAAGATGAGGATGCTCACACTCTGTGGGACTAATCAGAAGCAGCAAAATGCTTCAGTGACCACAATTCAACTGAAAATTGCATAAGTGGTTATCTTGCCTTAAAGACAAATGGTGGGTTTAGCTTACTTTCTCTCCATTGTAACACCCACTGAAACAAACCCTATTAAGAAGGCATTGAAGGTATGAGCAACTATTAAAATACTAATAATACTACTAATAATAATTTATTATTTTTTAAAAAAGAAAAAATGTGGAAAATAGTTCTAAAATTTATACAGAGGGACTAAATATTAAACAGAACTAAATATTATGCATAATATTTAATAACCATTTAATATTTAAACTTAATATTATGTAGTCCTGCTGCTGCATTCATCCTCTGTAATAATGGGAGATCATTGTACAAGAAGGAAATTTCTGTGATATGACATAATGTGACAGATTACTAGTCAACAATTCTTTCTAATCTCATAATGGAATGAGGACAGTTCATTCTTGCTGTATCAGTTGAACATATCAAGTGCTGAAAATTATATCTTTATTTGTCCAAAATGAAAGTATATCCCATTTGCTATAATCAAAAAGAGAATAAAAAGCATGTCAAGCTATAAGAGATTCCTAAAAATATATTAAGAAAAAAGATATTACTTTCAAGGTTAGTAACTACTCAGTGGATCAGTCTGCTTGGGAGAAAATTATTTTAGCATGGCTTAAAAAGCAGGGCTCACCAGTTGTGAGACCAAGAGTCATGAAACTATCCCGAAGATAGGAAATTCCTGCTACCGGCTTCTATCCACTAAATATATTATTTCTTCAGCAACATTGTCATTTTCTCTTTGATCTGCCCTACCTAGAAAGGCAGCAACTTGTAAGTCACCAAATCTTTATGGGGCACTGAAACGGACAGGCAATTTTTGGCTGACCTCAGTTTCTGAGGGCATATAGACTAAACCCATTCAGATGCCTCTTGAACAGCCATCAGTGCAAATTGCAGGTGCAGTTGAGAAGTGACATATGGCCTCTTATTATTTCCACAAATATGCTGCTACTGCAACAATAAATCTTTAAAAGACATTGCTAACTCTGTATGAGGTCTTAGACATATTGATATTTATAAATCTTCAAGATTTGACTGAAAGAAATATACTACTGCTCTAATCTCCAACTCACAAATTACTTTCCATTGAAGCAATGTAATGATTTCCTTTTCCAGAACTATAAAAACTCATGAATAATAAATCACATAAAAATCTTGGACAGAAATATTAAAACCTTTTTTTGCCTTCTTTCTTATGCATAAAGAAACAATATCAAATGTTGTTCCTATTACCCGAGAGAGTAATATTTATCTGCCAAAGAACACTTGTTTAATCATTATGGACTAAAATGGGAAAGAAAACTAAGGAGAGAAAGATAGGAAAAATCCAGGCTGATTAAAAAATGGAGAAGTGGACAGAGTAAACAACTCAACATCATATTCCTCCCCCATCCACTTTCATGTATTAACTTACCTTTTGTTAATACTAAATAGATTCAGTTTTAGCAACGCTTCCCTAAACAAACTGGTTTAGTGATGTTGCAAAAACATAGTTCCTAAGTCATCTACTACAGTTTGAGGACTATCCTGCAGTGACCACATGAATGTCTGGAACTTTCCTCCTGTGAATGTGTAACTCACTTGGACAACAAATGTTTAGATGCCAGAAAAAAAAAATTCCTCTGAACCTAGGATGAAGAGATGCGAGTATATCACTCTGCAATATGAAAATATTTTTGTAACAACTTAAAGCCTGAAGTGCATTAGGGAGAATGATATACAGAAAACATAGTCATTGCATGTACTGTATTATATAAGATAAATTTAAATATATTAGCCAATAAAGGAAAGAAATAACAAAATACCTATTGTGATCTGCACCAGCATAACACACAGACTATTCAGCAACTATTTGAGTCTTTTGATTAGTTATCTATTTAACAATAAAGCAGCAGGCATT
>VYXD01000792.1:220845-302598 GCA_013397195.1 Hylia prasina | reverse complement strand
TTCCACCAAAAAAAAAAAAAAAAAAAAAAAAAAAAAGAACTTACAGAGAAAATCAGGGATGTCAATACCTTCTTGTATATTTATGAAACAGATTTAACAACTGTACTGTTACATAGGTATATGCTGTTTGCATTTCATAATGCTTTTCATAGTCTTTTTTTAAAATAATTTTCCACTAATAATCCAGAAGAAACATATTCAATTACACTAATTATTTGCATGGTTAAGTGCATGTAAGGTTTTTTCCCATCATATTTATTTAATTTACTGTGCTTTAAGTGAACAAATGTCAGTTACACATGTACTAATGATACAGATCCTCTTCTAAAGACTCTGTGAAGTCACTGGGGTTTTAAGCAGCCCGTTAGCACTGACATACTTAGTGGAGACACTCAGTTATGGCCTACAAGCAACACAAATATTGGAGCAAGTCATCCTCAGGATACCCACATGCTTGGCTGGAAGAATTACTGTATCTTCATGCGCTATCAGACACAGCAGGAATAAGTCAAGAAAAAAGTAGGGTCTCTCAGGGAGAAAAAAGCCATTTTTGGACATGTTAGAATTCAACTCCAAGATGAGCTGTACAGGATACAACCCTAATGGTCATGGCTTTTGTCTGCAGGACCTAAGGCAGCACTACCCCACGCACAGTTAGGGTAGAAACATTCAAAATAACAACTTCACAAGGGTTATGTTTATCAAGTAATTTTAGTATTTTTTAAATTAATTTTTGAGGAAAATTATGTCAAAAAGACATACTAACAAGTAAAACTTTCATTTCCAATTTGTGCCATTTACATTGCATATGAGTGGGAGGTAGGGTTTTTAATAATTCAGTGGTGACAAGCCACCATGTGAAGAGAAGCATGGGGGATGTCAGGAACAAATAGGAAGGAAAGAACCATGCATCTCTGAGGAGTCTGAGATTGGGAAAGCTGGGATAGACAGAGTTTTGGAACTCACTGAAGTGTTACATTGACAGTACTCCTGAAAATGACAAATACAGTTCCTTAACAGAGGATGTACAAAATACTATAGTGAACAACAGTGTAGCAGAGTCAGAAGACAAGATAAATGTTGTAAGACTGTGAGTATAGGCACAAATGCAGCTATATCCATGGACTACTGAATTCTTTACACTGTAATTTACCACATGCAGCTAAATTCCCCAAACCAGCCACAGATGCTGCAATATTAGCCCCTATACATAGGAATCTCTGAAATATCCATTTCTTCTCCTGGTTACCATCTATTATTAAGGCCTTAAAATAATTTTTTTTTAAAAAAAAATTCATTTCCATAAAGTTAAAAGTGTACCTGAAAAGAATGAAGGTGTCCATATGTAGGCTATGCATAGAAATGCTACAAATATTTAATCAGGACAGAATACCACATATTATATATGTGGTATGTATAGAATAGAGTACTACATATAGAATACTAAAATACTACAAGAATCCATATAATCTGCTGTTAGGAGAAGATAAAAGAAGGGCAAGGTATAATAAAGAGACAAACGAGTCTATCTGAAATAGATGGGAAGACAAGAGTGTGTGATGGCTAACTAACTAACGGATGGACAAAACAAACACATAATCAGTCAGGTGCCTGCTATATAATGAATACAGAAAGTAAAAGGGCAACACCTGTTAGGCAGTCTGGTGTCTATAAAGCTTACAACTAGCAAGAAGCCAACAGAAAAACTGTGACCTTGAAATTACTGGGACTGCATCTGGTGATGACTTGGCACTTCACGTGCAAGGCACTGCTTAAGACTGTGCATTTCACACTTGCAATTTGCTGTGGATAGGTAGAGGCAGATGTCTAGTCATATTTTTAAATATATCTGAAAAAGCAGGGAATGAACTTCCTTTAATCTGGAAGAAACTTGTGTGTAGATCACTTCACGAAACTAAAAACTATCAGACACTTACCTATAGTGTCCTAACAGCTTGGAAAACCAATCATCCATGGTAGCTACTTTCCAGCAAGAGCATCATGAAACAGCCTTTAGAAATGCACAAAGGGATGCTAAGCAAGAGTATAGAAAGGTCTGCAAAGGGACAGACCTGCAGTAGTTAATTATCAGCTACTTAATGCTGAGGGGACAATTGCTGCTTTGGTTTGTGTGTCCTGTAACTCAGGACAGCTGATGAAAATCTAATTCATTATGTATTGCTCATCATATATTATTTATAGTTTCAGCTCCCACTGAATTCTAGCTTATGGCCTCAAAAATTGCTCTCATAATTTATGTCTTACTGGGCAAATAACTGGCCAGTGGTAGGTGAAGATGTCGTGCTATCCCTACGCAGATGCAGAGCTGTGACTTGCCTGCTCATGAGTGCTACAAGGCAGTCACCTGTGCCTCTTCCCCCTGCCAAAATCCATCCAGGTCTGCTGCTTACAGCTGCCTGCATATGGAGACAACGATGGGCTTGAGGGAGAAAAGGGGTGGTTTTCAATTTCCAGTTCTAGATTTCCCTAACCAGTGATATGAAAATATGTAGGGAGTTTTCACAGTCACACAGAATTGAGAAGAAAATGTGGATCATTGAGTCTGAACACACACTTGTACTACAGAGTAGTTCACAAAGTCTCTCTTTTTCCTACACACAAAAAGGTACAGAACAGTCAACAATGACCCACGATAGACTTAAACCTTAGAACAAAAGACCAAGAGCCAGAAACCATGGTATGCACAACAAGAAGAAGAAAACAGCAGCTCTCATAAAAATATAACCATTAGAAAAAACTTCAAAAATATTTTAAAAGGGTTATGGAAATGATGCTGCCAGCCCTGCTATATGTCATTTTAGCTCTCCATTTTGTACCAAATCTGTTTTCAGCTCTAACAGCTGAAGTTTGTCACGCTGCCGTACATACTGGTAACTCCTGTCTTACAGTGTATATTGATATCAACCTAGAGCTGGCAAGACTACTTCTACAGCACACAGGGCTTGTATACTGAAAAGGAAAAACAGCAAATACCTTTTGTTACTGGCACATCTTGTTATCCATTAAGCCATTTTTATGCAATGTGGTTTTCAAGAATGTCCTGTTACACACCTAAGAAAGAGACACTGACATACTTCAGGACTTTTAAGACAGAAGAAGAGAAACATGCAGTAGCAGTAAAGCCTTACTAAGAGGATACCTCAACAAGAGGTGGGAAGCTTTAAAAAAGAATCTAGGAACTGTAAGACTTAAGTATGCGCTGGTTTGTTAAACACTTAGAGAGTCCTGTTTCAGTGTTCTCTGTTACTTCAAACTTCATCAAAGGGGTCCAGTCTATGATCCTCTGACTTTGAGTAGACTGTTCAGCCTAGTAAGATGAAAATTCTGATTTTTCAATATTTGTTATAATATTATTTCTAATACTTACAAAAAAGCTTCATCCCTTAATATAATGAATAATTGAATGTCAAAATAAAATGATGGAAGAGGTGTGAACAAGGGCGAAGAAAACTGTCTTACACTATGTCCTAGGATGACAGAAAGACTAAAAGTTAATTTATGCAATCAACTCATCATTATGAGTAAGTATTTGAACCTTTCTTTTCCTTGAAGACACTAACAGCATCGGTAAAACATTCAGGAATCTCCAAGAGCTATGTATAATATGTACAATATGAGGTTGGACAGAGTGTACAAACTGGAGGTACTAAACAATTATTACAAATAAACTGAAATAATCAAATCACTTCACTTGCATATCAGAATAGATGTCTGGTAGGCATGAATTCTGCTTGCTTCAAGGGGAATATGAGCCAGGTGGTATCTGAAAGTCTACCCAGAAGTAAAGATTCTTTGTTCCCACAAAATTATCTGGTATAGATCAAAAATTAGTATTTCAATAAATATCCATAGTCTTGTGCTCCCAGCTAAGTGACAATAGATCCCTCCCTGTGTTCTCTGGTTAAAAATGCCAACATGCTGTGTCGATTCCAGGGAATAAATATTGTGATATTGAACTGTTGTTCATTTATGCTATTAAAGATTATTTGAAAATACTGTTTCCATATCCTCGCTGCAGAGTCCTTGCATACTTTCTCTAGATTGCATGAGTACATCTGATGTTAGATATCATCTATGTATAGTTAGCTTAAGTTGTTTTCAGGCCAAGGAATTAAGTATTATTCACACACACATTCCTATATGCATACTGCTCAATTATAGATAAAGAAATTACATTCCCTACATGCACTCACTATCATTTGTGAAGTAGTAACATAAAAGTTAGAGATCAACATTTAAGCTTCTGCAGAAGTTAACAGTATTTTTTACCTTCTTGTTTTGTATAATTACTATCCATTTCCTCAAAACATTAACATGAGACAACTTACTCTCCAACAAGAATGATAAATGCAATGTATGTGACTCTATCACCTCATGATTAATAGGGTATTTTTTATTCATGAAGTCAGATGTCAGACTCAGTAGAAAAATGTGTATCATCTTATATGTATTTATTCCAAAGCCTACTAAAATTGCTTTCCACTGTTACAGATGGATACAATAACAACCACTTTTCACTGTATTTTGAATTAACACAAGATGTATGTCAAATGATGACCTTAAACTTCCTGAGTTGAAAATTTCATTTAAAACTTGACAAATACACTGGATGCCAGAATAACACAGTAATAACAACTCACATGAAACCTACTACCTCTTATAACCCCACTCCTCAAGAAAACCCCTTAAAGCTTCAAAATAGCCATTGGCCTTCTGTTGTCTGGAAAGAAAAACTGTACAATTCTTCTTCAATTTCTCATCATCTTTTAATTTTTTTAATGTTCTTTTAATTTAAGACCAGTATACTATTTTCCTTTACAACTTACTGCAAAGTTAGTTGATAATAATTACTGGAAGTACTGTTATTTCTATTCTTCTGTAAATTTCAAAGAATATTCCCCTTGTCACCCAGGAAAAATTTAGGATGTGTCCATGATCAGTTCCCCACCAAAACAGAGTACCTCATTTTCCCTCTAAGTTATATAACAGTAATAAATGAGTTTTACAAAAACATTACAATTAAAAAATGCCTAAAAATAAGGTGAGCAATAAATAGGTGTATCACAGTATCTTCTGGGTCCTGTACATGTTGGTTTTCATTGTAGGCCATTGTAGTGGCTGATAAACCACCAACTTCAACTCAGCTCATTTCTCAAATAATTAATGGACCACAGTGGCCACAAAATCAACAAACTTGAGGAGAAAGTGAAGTTATACATTAGTGAATCGAGGTCTATATATTTCCACCATTCAAGCCCCAAATGAAGTATTTGATATTTCTGACACACTTCTTACATACAGATATAGCACCAGACTGAAATAGCTTGTGTTTTCTCCTGATTTTCCTAGTTAAAAAAGTATGAAGGAGGCAATTATTCAGAAAATGAGAAAGAGTACTTACTGAAAAAAAACCAATTACTTATAATTTACTCATTCATGTGAGAGACTCTATTTTTCAACAAATTTCAGGTTACTTTAGTTAGTTTCTACTAAGTTTCTACTAAGGCCTTGATGCTACAATTATTTCTTTCAGGCAGAAATTACCTGTTGAAGAGAATGGGTTGACAAAAAAGCTTGAAGAGTAACTCACAGCAGACTGCAGTATCCTTTTTTTTTGCACTTTCCTCGCTCTAAGTGAAATCTTTATTCTAGAAAAAAGAGTCTATTTTTATGCATCTGAAGAATGCTCCCAATTGTCTTCAGTAAAACTAAACAGATCATATAAAAATCTAAAATATATGCAAATCTTTGCAATGCTATCATCAAATTCCTAATATGCCATTAATCTCAAGATGTTATACTTGAGAAGTATTTATTTTTAATGTCACTTTAGACTAGTACCTGTTTCCACAGAGATCTCATTTGAATAAAAAAACCACATCCTCAAAACCTAACAAACTTGGTTGTGGTTAGCGTCCTCGGTGACTCGTTTGTTCACTTCATGATATAAATGCAAGCTTCACATACAAAGAATACTATATAATAGGTAACACTAGAGTTACAATTTCTTTTCCTTAAACATCATATATTTTAAACACAGAAATGTGATAAATGAGAGAAAAGTTCCTGCAGGCTAACTTATCCAAGTATCAGTAATAATAAGAACCATTACAGATGTAATCATTCCCTGTAAAAAACAAAAGAGCAGTGATGACTGCAGGACACCTCATTATGGTCAGCTGGCAATAGTATCTCTGATTTAAGGGAAAAACTTCCTCAAAGTACCTCAAAACTGCCCAGTGTTGTTCTGTAAAAACAGGAGTCTGGTTTTGGGATGTTACATCGAAGATGTAGGTGTCATGAATGTGATGTATACTGGATGTGTCTATCATAGGTGCAAAAACACAATTCAAGAGCATCATTTAAAGAAAGGGGAGAGGGAGAGAGGTAGGAAAAGATTACATTTTGCATTGCTGTGTCTATTTAATCACACTGATAAAAACCCACTACACAGTTAGCGAAGAACAAGCAATTAAACCTCAAAGTAACTTCCAGAAATATAAATTTTTTTTCAGTTTACACGTACAAACACCACCTTTACAGCAGCATACACAGCGAGCAGTCAAACTAGCACATTGGGGAAAAAAAATCCTCAAACTATTTAAAACTGAAGCTTGACCCTTAGGAACACTGAAGCTACTACTGCCAAAGTACTAAAGAAGTCTTCCAAGTAACAATTGAAGTTAAGAGTGACTGCCAGAAAAGACTAAACATAACTGCTGTTGGTGTAACAAAAAAGTAACTTGAATTAAAGATAACCTCTACAACTCTCTTTAGTCTTTCCAAGCCTTGGTTGTAGCAGTTGTAATATGGCTCAGATGCCTTTCTTAAGTGCATTAAGTAGCTTGTTCTACACCCCATCACTACATCCCTATCATCCTTTACCAGGAAATTAACCTGTTAACAAAACTGATTTTTATTTTCTTTATGTCATAGGAAAAAGCCATATATATGCCTTTTGTGGGGGGTGGAATAAGACAGGGGAGCTGATAGTGATCCTTTCTAAACATAAGGACACAGTTTACAATAAAAACTTAGGAGCATATTTCCATTGGGAAAAAAAGTTATCTTTTTATAAAAGCCCAATTTTACACACAGTCTGGTGTGATTTTTTTGTTTGTTTTTGTACAGGATAGTACTACACATTAATAAACTAGCTTTCTTATAAAGATCTATCTGGCAGCTTGTGTAACCTTTGCATATTGTCCCTATGCAACACAAATCTTTCCCATGCTCCTGATGGTAAAATTAGACATATTTTGTCAGTTGCTGTGTCACGTGAATTGCTCATCTTAAAAGGTCCTCCTAGGTGTGTGCACATGTGTGCATTCTTTACGCCACAAACATTTGGTTTCAAGTACCTCTTATTCCATAGTGACTTTCTTTATACAGAAATTTGGAAAGAAAATGGACCAGTGAAGCTCTGCTTTCAGAAAATGTACAAATATGAGGGAATAAAACTCCTGGTTTCAAGGTATAAGGAGATACGTAGGTAAAGAGAGCCAGCATCTTCAAACAAACACCATCAGAGAACAGCTGAGCTGGAGAGGCTTTTCCAATGGCTTTCAATGTTTTTGATCAGGGTCTATATTTAGGTGGTAATCCCAAGAGTGCAACAAATACCTTTTCTTAGGTGTTTCCATTTCACTAACTTGACAGTAGAAGTTGTCAGCTTACTAATAAAAAAAAAAGGAAAGACAAAATGGTGCTTTTAGGGAACCTAGTCCACATGCAAACATTTAGGATTAAATTATTTACCCTGGAAAAGACTTTTTTTTCTGATTCTTTAAGGAAGCTTCTAGTCTTAGAAGGATGGGGGAACATTTTAACACCAATTTACTAGCAATGTTAAGTCCTCTCAATTAAAAAAAATGCTCCTTTAATGAGTGCATCCCTTTAAAACTGTACACCTTAGAGTCTGCTCACATGTGGGTTTTGGGAGAATGCAGGGGACATAGCTGAGTGGGAATCCTTTCTAGGAGAATCCCTTCTCTCCTTTTCCATCCCTCTCTGACTGGAATGAAGGGACTTGTCCCACTGTTGTTCCAGCAGTACCTTTAGCCAAACATGACAAGCATGAAATGCATACGCAGAATTTTTTATAGTTTCCAAAGTGCTTCAATGATTGACCACATTCTTCAGTGACAAATAAAAAATCAGACTGTTTTCTCATAAGATATTTTTGAGCCTCCTTCCCCAGAACATAGCTATCAATGTTTCTAGTTCCAGTTACTTCAACTCTTATGCTACCATTTGCAACAGAAAGTTCAAATGAATAGATGCCTCCTGTTATTAGCATTCATTTTCTTGTCTGACTAAAAAGGTGCTTTGAGATTGCAGCATTCCTAATACCTCAAAACCAGCAAATAAATAATGTATTATTTAAAAATATTCTTGTTTCTTCATTGCAACGAATATTTGCTATTAAAAGTGATTTGTTTGACAGTTTTCCCTTGACAGCTCTTACGTGAAAGCAACCAAGTCTGCTATATAAATAGCTCTTTATACCAGTATGACTTTTATTATTTCCTCTCTCTGTTTTGAATGTCACTTTTTGATAGTGGGAGAAAAAAAATGGGGCATTTTTCCCCCTTTTATTAATTTCTTAGGTTCAAATGCTGGGTTTCTGTATAATCTAAAACCCTATTAGCAGGGTATCCTAGACAGAACTAAGCGTATTTCTACAACTGTGAGCACTTCTTGGCATTCCTAAATCACTTCTAAATTCACTACTTGCCTACATACAACAAAGATATATAAGAGCACTGAAGTTACTCAACCCACTCAGAAATCTGAGTCTTCAGTTGGCAATTCCTTATTGAACTCAGAGCTATTTCAACTAGATTACTAGAGATTTTAAAAACGAAAACCTGCTAAAAAACCCTGCAAGCCAGTTTAAAGATACTGTGTTTTAATGGGCTGCAGCCAATTTAATGGGGTGCACCCTCTATCAGTATGGCCTCTCTAGGCATCCTGCTCCTTGGCTTCACTGTTCCCTTGCTGATAAAACTTCTCCTTTTATCTAGCCTGAATATTTCTTGTTTCAAGCTACACCTGCTCCCTCTTATTCCCCCAAGATGCATCATTGTGAAGTGTCTCCTCAACACCTTCCCTGCAAGACAGTAGGGAAGCAGCTTTAGGTCCTCTGGAGACAGCTCTTATTCCTGACTTAGTCCAGCTCCCTCAGCATCTCCACACAGAGCACATGCTCCAGCCACTGGTGATCCTGGCAGTCCTCTGAACTCATTTGTCTGTGTCTTCCTTATATTTGGAAAATTAAAATTAGACACAGAAACGTAGGCACTCATTTCCTACTGGTAGCAGATGAACACATTGGTTGAACCCATTGTCATTCCTTTCTCAGCTTGCATATCCCTTATCTTGAACGTGAAGAAAATCTCTGCAGTTTCACTCTACAGCAGTCTGAGTCAACTTTGGGACTAAGAGGACAAATTCAGCATTGTGGAGCACTAAAGCACCAAGCTCTGCCCCTGCAGACACAATTGACTCCATGCACTTGGTCTGTGAGTTTGAGCCTGAGCCTAACAAAACACATCCTTGCAGAAACACGGCGTGTTCTGGCAATCTGCTCCTGGGGAAAAAAAAAGAGAATTTTCTCTCTTCACTGAGGGAACAAACATGAGATTTGTAGAGATTCCCTCCTCCCTGCATGTCATCATCCCAGTATATCCATGAGGGAACTCTTTTTCTGTACCCATCATCCTATTTTCTTCTGAAAAGGAATCCTAAAAAAAAAANTCTCTGAAAAAGAATACAAAAAAAAAAAAAAAAAAAAAAAACAAACCACAAAAAACAAACAAACAAAAAAAAAAACCACCAAAAAATATCTGAAAACTTGAAAGCTTTGTTTTTGTTTTCCTCTTTTCCCCCATCATCTCTCCCCTCTAATGATATTCCAAACAACATAATGTTAAGTGCTCTGAAAGTCATCTTTGCCTTTTCATGCTTGTATGATTTCTGCAATATCAAAAAATGTGACAAATGCAATTATACCTGAAAGAAATAAACCATCTATTCTTGCAGAGGCTGAAAGAATAATAAAACATGATTTGTACCAGCACTAAGCTAATTACAGTGACACCACTCCTGTGCTACAGTTCTGTTAGTGTCAGGGTTTACTCATCCCAGGGTTTATAATTCTGCTCTATGTTAGTTAGCAACTCTTACAGGAGTGCACAACACAGTTGTTAATGGCTTCATTAGTGACACTTTCCTAAAAATTGCTTTAATTTTAAATTACTTTTAAATTTTATAACTCCCTTGTCTGCTACAGGGTGTAAATCACAAGCAGCTTGTAACTAAAGTAAGAAAATTCAGTAAGGGGCCATGTAATTTCCAAGCCTTTCACAGGCAATCAAGGCGAAGTTATCATCTACCTTGTGCAGTCTTTTTCCCTAGTAACTATTGACCTCAAAGCTTGACTTCAACTCAGTTTTGAAAGAGGAGGCTATTTCAAAGACAAGCAAGATCTTTGAAGTTTGGAGAACACATACAGCTGGTTAGAACATGTTCATATGGAGGCAGAGGCTATGCCTTATGCTCATAGCATAAGAGATCTGGAAATCCATAGAAGACAATAGTTTTTTGTCATTATACCCATCAGCACAACATCTGATCACAGATCACAGCTAAGCAACTGACATAGATGTGCTAAAATTGCCTTCTTAGCTCTGAAGTTCAAGGAACTGCTTGTGTACCTAGGTACCAGTGAAACTTGATTTGTTCTATGATGAGCTGTATTACCTCCTGCCTAGTCATTAGGTCTAGTGCAAAAGAATCAAGGCAGAGTATTATCTCTTGTGTTAATATTTTATAAGTAATTTTTAAAAATTAGATGAGAGTTATTACGAATTATATTAATGACTACTTTGAAGTGACCTTGTAACAGAGCTAACTACTTGAACAGAGGAAAAAGCCTAAAGAGCCACTAAACAGATTTCAGCTTCAAGAGGTAAAAACATGCTTCAGGAGTGTCTGTGTAAGACAAAACAATATATTTGCTTTCAAGAACTGATTACCCCACATAGATTCCGCAGTTACAAAACATTTGATCAGTTTAGACTAGAGGCATATGAAAAATGACCAGCAACTACTAGTTGAAGTAATTTTGAAGAATCTGACGTGCATTTTTTCCTCTAAATATTGGAACTTTCTTCAGTGTTTGAAAGTAAGTAAATATTTATTTTGACAGCAACTTCAACATGTTTCCAAAACATTCTTTAAACCCTACTACTTTGCTTAAAGTTATCAGTTTACTGTTCTTTCCACTCTCTGCTAACACAGAAGACCGTAACATAAAAAAATAGCATGACATTTATACCGCACTACAATTCCTTTTTAAAAACATTACTATCACTATTATTAACAATATGTATATTTAATAGTACCACAATGAAAATAAGTAAAATCTCATATCCTATATGATAGCAGCATTTCAAATGGAAAAGCTGTATTTGACTGGCTGACCAGAATTAACTTTCTTCTTAACTGACAGAGAGGTGCTGTGTTTGGGATTTGTGCTAGAAGTATTGATAGCATAACAGTGTTCTACCCATTGCTTGCAGACATTACAAGTTTTTTAAACTTTAATTTTTAAGGACATAGAAAAGCCCAGACACATAATAGAACCAATTTGCCATAAAGTCTTTTCTTCTACTGCCTTGCAATTTTTAAGGTACTGATGTTGTAAATGCTAACTAATGTAACTGGCAATTGATCCTCTTAAAAGCTAGAAGGAAAAATAGTAGTAACAAGATACCCAAACCTGATCACAAAAAGGTGAGATTTTTGATCAGTACATATCGCTGGCTTAGTTCTGCTCCTGCTGAAGTCAAGGGCACTGTGAAAAATCTCACTCTAACCAATAGTTTGCTTTATAAAGCAATTTGAAAGCTTTACTAGATATGGTTCACTGTGTATTTAGACACAAACTTTAATTTTTACTGTGCACTACCTTTTTTAGTCCTCAAGAAGCAACACAGATAAGTGGAAGTGAGGTAAATACTATTATCATAAATCACCAATAAACTTGCTTGCTGAACTCCCCTCAGATTCCAAAAGCATATTCCTTTGAAAATACTGAACTTGTACTGATGATACTGCAGACAAAATTTAGCCCTCAAGTCATCCATTAACACCAAGAGCAGAGAAAGAAACAATGCTGCTGCAATTGCAAAGAAAACCCCTATCTTTGGGTGTAGTTTGAGCACATGTCCACAATCAATCATACACAACCAGTGTACCATTAACATGAAATCATGCTCCTGATTAGAGCTGTTGGTTTAAGCAGGGTAAATTCCTGCCCACTCTCACACTTATTTTATTAAAGTGGTGTTATAAATTACATTTTTCTTGTCCCCTCAAACAGGAATAATAAAGAAGAATAGAGAGGAATATTAAAGTTTTGGTTGCTTAGAAAACATGCGTCATGACCAACATTCCCAATGGGGAGTGGCTAGGACTTGTCTGTATTTCACACAGCTATTACCAGCTATCAGCTTTCTCCTGCTCATATTTTTATTTGTCCCGTTTTCTACTTGTGTTGTGTTTTCTAGACTGTCAGCTCCTCAGAGAAACACCAGTGTACTTACTAGGTGTATTGAGTACAAAGGGTGTCTCCATCTTAGTTTTGGCCTTTGAGTGCTCTGCAATACAAAATGGTAAATTCTAACTACTCTAAAATACTCTTGAAATATGGAAGGCAATACCACATTCCACTGAAACAGCACTGAGTAAATCCCAGTAAATCACTAAGCAGCAATTTAGTGTCCCTGCTTGTAATTTCAAGAATGAGTTTAAGGAAGAAAACAGTAAAGGATGAAGACTGAACTATGTATTTTCATATATAAATAGAGGGAAGATACCCCATGAGAAATCTTTCACCATCATGCAATCAAAAAGGCAAGGAAAGAAGTCCTAACATTGGGAGTAATTTTTTGTACTACTTGTTTTTAACTATATTAATGCTGTTTTAATTACACTCCTAAAGATTTATACAGCCATGGATAGTTAAATGAAACAGAAAGGCAACTCTCTAAATTCTATCTGGAATTCACTTTATTCTCTGCAGTCAGAAACAATTTTATAAAACAATTTTTAAAGAGGTCCATACAGAGCAGCATTTCTCAGCATGATAAAGAAGGTAGTCAATGCTGTGGGAGCCGATTTCAACAGCAGTGTTATGGAAACAAAAAAAGCATTAACAAAAATGGGGACAGAAATTATTTTTATATGATAAAAGGTATTTCCTATAACCATTCAAGAGATCTGCAAGATTCATGTCAGCTCTAGAAGCATGAGACTCAGGGTCCTTTTCCTGAACTTACCTGGAAAAGGTAAGTAGAGAGATGGATGAAAGATCAAGTCCTAAGTAAGTCAGGGGAAAAAAAACAAAAAATCTGTGTGATATTTTTCATATATTTTATTGAAAGTACAGCTAAAGTAATTGTCTGGATTTTCCAAATGCCTGTTGTCATTAAATGGAACAGAAGATTCATATCTATTTTGGGTCTTGAGTACAATCAGAAATACTGAAAAACTTCACTGAATAGCAGAATTGCACCACTTACAAGAAAATTTTGAAGAAGTACAATGAGATTTTGAGGCTTGAGAGGTTTTGCCTTTTCTCTCAGCTTAAGTACAGGAAGATAACTACTTTCCAACTTTCGTCTCTTCAAGTGTTCACATATTTGATTTCACTTTTCATAATTAGTTGGACAATTCATACAGAAGTGATTTAAAGAAAATATCTTGGTTACAGCTATTTATTCGAAGCAAAAAAAGTCAACAATACTGAAAATTATACTTTGAATTTTGAAATATTTCTGGTAGTATATTTGAAATGTAATTGACGATCAAAATGGAAACGCTACGTTAATAGAGATTTTGGTAAGAAGCAGAAATGAGATATTAGAGAACTCAAAAGATCCTTCTTCTAATATCTGAGTGCTTAATAGGGCCTGGTCTTTCACCACTGCATAATATTTATTCAAGTATCTTTTCATTTGATTTTTATGAACCTTAAGTACTAATACACTTTACATAAATTTTCTGGAATAACTGTCTGTATATCAGTGACTCCAGAAATTGAAATTTAATGAAAAATCAAATACTAATAAATTCCAGATTAAACACAGTACCTAAAGAAGTTATTATGACCCTATTATTTGAGGGTTTGACCCTATTTTTCCTGCTGTTGTGTAGATCAGAGACTCTGAGTGACAACTACAACTGAATATGAAAATTGATTTGGCCTCATCTAAAAAGGAACTTTAAAACTTTCCCACACATTTATAAAGCAAAAAGCATTATTTTGTTACAAAGATGCCTGTTGAGTTATTTCATTAAGACCAGGGTAGGGACACTAATCTTTCAAGATAAATGAGAAAGCATTCTTTATTTATAAAACTATTTGCAGGACCAATTCCAGTACAACACACTTCATGTAAATTGATAATTTTCTGCCTTCCAATGTTCAGGCTTCTCTTTAAAGAACTCAACTGAAATACAGAACCAGTGAAATCTTTAGATTTAGTTTGGCATCAGTCTAAATTCTAGTAGCTTGCCAAGTATAAAGGCTTTTCTTGTCTTATACAGGAGAAAAAATAATACTGTCAGGTGAAGTAAAAATCTTCATTCTGTGGTTAGATACTCAGCTCTTTTTTCCTTTTATAGAAGTGTTGGACTTTTTTTAGTCTCCTGAAACATCTACAGGATTAGTGACAGATCAAATGTTCATTCTGCCTTATGCAACAAGGTACTTATTTCCTTAAAACAATATAAATCACAGAGAGAAGTCATGGCTATACATTCAGCTCACTTACAGCCCAGGTTCCATTCCCCTTAGAAATTTTCTATTTTCTTGTCATTCCATTTAATGGACATAATAGTGTATGTTATTCTTCCTATCTTACTTAAAAGCAAACTAAACATACAAATCACCTGCAGATGATTAATATGACAACAGTTGCTTTGAAAGTACAACAGCAACCATCAGGTTTGAGAGAAACAAAACATGAAAGAATGAGAATGTTAAATAAAAATCATATTACTTGTCTGAGTTAGATGTTAAAGACAGAATAATAACAGAAAAGTACACCCTTCACAATGAATTCTTTAGCACTGCTGAGTTTGTCTAAGTTATTTGCTTAAAGTCATGAGTTTATGAAGCATAAAACAACATAAACTAATAATATTTGGCACTTAATCTTTAAAATAGTAACAGATGCTGTGCTGGTTTGGCTGGGGTAGAGATCACTTTCTTTTAAAGTCTGGGGCTGTGTTTTGGATTTGTGCTGAAAACAACGCTGATAAAATACAGATGTTTTTGATATAGCTGAGCAGCATTTACAGCATCAAGGCTTTCTGCTCCTCATCCCAGCTGGGGGTTCTCAAGGAGTTGGGAGGAGACACAGCTGACCCCAAATACCAACAGGATGTCCCAAACCATACAGTGTCATGCCCAACATATAAAGGTGGGAGAAGGAGGAGACATTTGGAGTGATAGCATTTGTCTTCTCAAGTCGCCATTGAACACAATGGGGCCCTGCTCTGTGGAGATGGCTGGACAGGTGTTCAGGTGTACCTATCCATGGGGAAGCAGTGAAGACATTCCCGATTTTGCTTGTCTTCCACACACAACTTTTGCTTTAGCAACTAAGAGTCTCTTGTCTCAACCCACTGTCACTATTCCATCTCTCTCCCACCCCATCAGAGTAGGAGTGACTGAGTATCTGCATGGAGCTTGGTTGCTGGTTGAGGTCAAGCAAAGACAGATGCACTGCAATATTTAAGACTTTTATACACATAGTTTATTTTTCACTTGTCATCTATTTCATATATCTGCACTCACAGAAAGCAAAAGAAATTAACAAACAGAGGCATTCCTTAATGACTGAAACCCAGCTAAGCTGAAACTAGGGATAATGGGGGCAGAATTTCACCAAAGTCAGAAACATTTTAACTTACAATGTATACTGGACAAGTTTGCAAACAAAAACTTCCTATTCTATGTGCTACATAAAGCTAAGGCTTTAAACAAGCTCTCTTAAACTGTGCAAGGGAACAAATTTGCAAGGCCCAGTTTAGATGCTCCTTAAACAAGTTATCACACAAAAGGGTAGGAACTATAGAAAACAACAGAAGCCAAACTACAGGTAAGTAAAGGGCAAAAATCTGTATTGCCAAAGCTTCCCACCAAGCATCTAAACTGTCACTTTTGTTTTTCAACAAGATGAGTTCAGATTTTTGTTTCTTTATTTATTTTTTTAAATAATCCACTCTTTTCCCATAGCTGATGTATTTGAAATACATTCCAACTGATCTGTGCTGAAATCTTTTTAAACAAACCTTGGGATACTTTCATGGAAGTCTTAGCTGGAATTCACACATCATGAAAGTTATATATATATTTTAAAAAGGCATTATGGGACAGAAAGAAGGATCAACAAAGGCATTGCATCACTGTTTCAAGAGAAATTTTGACTGCATTAAAAATATCTGCTGCACAGTGCGTGTGTGTAAATGAGATGATGTTTTTACCTGCACTGCTGGTATTTAAGATAATTAATCTCAGAGAAGATCATTGATGAAGTATCAACACCCTGTCTCTATTTTAGAGCTCTATTTTAGAGCAGAGGAAAGTGGCCTGTCTCTTTACCAGAGCCGGTAACATAAGACAGCTGTTGCTAATCACAGCCTTTCATATTCTTTTCCTGTTGTCTGCACCAGACTGTGGACACTTGAGTACAGACAATTTCATAATACTTATTCTGCAACTTCAAGAGCTATTTAGCCACTAGAAGCCCTTTGTGTTAACTTTTGCTCAAACCTTAAAATGCTGCTGCTGACACTACAGCTGTCATTGAAGCTTAGCCTACAGACCATTAAAAATTTTTAGGCCAAGGGTTCCCCTGGAGCAATTTGTATTTTTACATGAAGTTAAAGTAATTGCAAATGTCTTCCAGGAGCTGCCCTCATTCCTAAACAGAGAACCTGTAAACTGTTGTTTAAGATGTATTTTAACTGGGCAAAATTTTTTTCCACAATTTTATACACTTGGACACTTTCTGCAGATTTACGGAACCCTGCTTACCCAGAACTGCCCAAAAAAGCTTATCAGCAAACAATGAATAAATGGTTTAAAATAATGTTCTTTCAAATATAAATGAGTCTTAAGTGAAATCATATGGTAATTTTCTTAATTGTTCACAAATACAAGCCTGATCAACTGCTCTTATTAGCATATTCTACCAAATATATACAACTAATTCTCTTTTAATTATTTTCTACTTTTTTGCATTATTTATAAAGCAAGCTGAAGCAACTGCTGTGTATTGATTTGACTAATGTATACAATTGTCAAGAAAAGACAAGACACCAGATCACAGCAATCAGCAGATTGATACAAAAGTGCAAATGCAATCCTTGAAAGATGGTTCCTAGAGACAGTACCAGGAAACCTGCAGTTCTGGGAATAGTTCCATTCCAAGCATAGAATATTGCTAGCAAATCAACTACAGAAGCGTTGCAAGAAATTATTCTGCATTACTGAATAAGTATTTCATTTCCATCACACTGATTTCTTTTGTTCCACCACTCAAAAGCTGTAAAAAAATGCCTTATATCTTTTACTATTCATTAATATGACATGTTCATTAAAGTAAATTAAGCTACTCTAATCATATTCAGGTGCTATATTGGATAGACAATAGAGTTTTGTCTTTTAAATAGTTTGTCTTTTATTCTACTACCTTCATCAAACAGTATTCTGAATAATTATCACACTGCTGCTATGTAGTTACAGCACTATTACATCCTGACTAAGAACTTCAGGTCACCTACAGCATTTACACAAAATACCACAAATCAAGGCAAAGCACCTCAGGCTATGCAGCAAGAAAGTAATTCCTTATAGCACTGTATGTGTTTCTAAGGTCTTTACCATTTGGATTATTACATTATCTCAGTTTTATATTCACTAGTCAGGAGGTAAATGTCAGCTGGAATCATTGAATCTAATTTTTTTTATACCTTTCATTGCATTTGATGGGCTTTTTACCAAATGTAATTTATTACTCTGATGAAAGTATGAAGCAAAAAACTCAGAGTGTAATCAAGGCTAATGGTGAACCAAATAATACCATGTGATAATAAATCAAGGAAAAAATACTCTGGAGACAAATGGAGATGTTTATCATTTTAGTATGAATACTATTAGAATAACTGTTTCTGTAAATAAAAAACTGTACAAGAAAACCAAACAAACATCCAAGTTCCAAAAAAATCAATATTCTCTTATAAATAATAAAACCCAAAACTTCCAACAGGCTGCTAAATTTTGCAACAAATAAAATTCTTTTTCTGCATTAGAGTATGTAACAATGAGAACTAATAAGAAAGTCTGAGATGCTAAAACATTTGATTTTTATAAACAGCAATGGACATTCTCAGTCACAGCCTGCAGTAATCCTGACACTTGATCTGTTAAAACTTATTCACCAGAGAAAATCCCCCAACTCTTCTATGAGGAAGCTTTTCGGAGGTACTGGAACATTTTTTTGTCTTTTGCAACTGGTATTTTATTTTATAAAATAATGATATATGTAAAAAAAAAAACAACCTGAGAAAAAATCTCAGCCGTTTGCTGAAGGACAAAACCTACCTGAACCTGAAAAAAATCCCATTCATTTTAATTGCTCTTCTGAAAGGCCCTCAGACAGAAGCTAAAACATGTAATAGCTAATAGATACATCTAAATAGGAGCTTTTTTTTTTTACCATCACATAGCCAGTATATTATGAGTCAGTAAAAATGGTTAAGTATATAGCTTTTTCATTATAATATTAACAAATATTTAAAAAGTGCTAGACTGGATTTACAGTACCTTTGGATATTGTTTAACAGGGATCAGAACTCTCTCTGACAGCTTTATGTTTTTGTTGCTGATAACATCAAGATATTTTTTTTCTTCATCTTCCTTCTTGCCTTCCGAACCCTGAAATTTTTCCATTTCTGAAAAATATCAAGAAACAGAACAATCAGTGACAGGGTATTTGTCATCCTTAGGAAGTTTAAACTTACACATTCCTACCCCAACTGTGCACTGAACGCCCGTGCTGTTTGCACTCACGTGACAGGGACTGCTCTTTAAGAGAACCTGGACTCTCAGCAGTGCTGAGAGGTGACAGTCCACAGGTCACACTCCACAACTAATTCTTCCCCAGCTGAAAGGGAAGGCAAATGATCTCAGCAGGAGCAGGAATGGATGAGGCTTACAATTCCAGCTATCAGTCTTTAAAAGGGAATAACATCATCACAGCTTGATGCTTTTTGTAAATGTGACCTGCCAGAACTAAGCTGGATTCTAACTGCAATGGCTAACTTTCAGTACAAATACTACAAAACTGAAGAAACTTCTTATTGAGTTCCCATTCAAATACTTCTGAATTATCTAAAGGTTATACAAAATAAGATAAGAAATAAAGTTAACTCTTGTTCAAAAAAATTCTTCAATTAAGAAATGCAGTACAAAATTGTGATATAGATAGATATAAATGCTAATTTGTAGAATATGCTAGAATTAAAAAAAAAAAAAAAAGGAAACAAAAAAATACATTCAGGTAGAATAGTTTTGAGCCCTTTATTCCCTAAAGCTCTATAACCAATGGATAACAACAAATTATTGAACTCATCATCCTGCAAAGAACACCTTATATAGTGCTTTACAGCTCCCTGACAGCACAGGTACTATTGAAAAAGCTGCTTTTGCAGCAGTGACATTGCTGACAGCCCAGAAAATGGCAATGCTTATAATGAGCTAATGATAACTGAATTATAGCTGAAAAGGGACAGCTGTGGGTCTCAGAAACATGCTGCTTCAAGGACCAGAAAGTGAGACTAGAAAGGAGGAACACAGCCAGAGCATGCTCTAATCTTCATATACAAATTGCTTTGACTTCCAAGAAGCATAAAGAAAAAAGGTGTTGAAAAGAACATCCCATGTCACGATTTGTTAATAAATGTTTATGCTGCTTTTATGAGATCAAATAATTTATTTAAAGCCTGCACCAGCAGACTTCTCTAATGTTACAGTCATAAGCTCTTTTAAAACGTCTCAGAGAACACACCTAAAAGATCTCAGATGGGATACACATTCAATAATTTAGGATTAAAAAGTTATTTACAATCACTAAAAGCATCAGAAGAACATTTCACTATCGTAAAATACATGAATACATTTTAAAAAACGTGTTATGTTGCATTCAGTGGAAGATTAATCTGTAAAGCAGCAAGCATCAATTTAAGTAAGTAAGCTACTCATTTTGGGCAGGTTTAATAGATAAAAAGTTCTTTGAAAATAGATCTGATGCAATTATACAAAGGGTTGTGCTAAGGGGGCACAGAGGGGAGAGACAAAGCTGCATAAAGAGGGAAAAGTGTTACAAGCACAGTAAGTACTAAATGAACTTAAGGAATTTCCCAAATGTATTGTGAACACAGTACTAAATATATGTATACATGTAGATTGACTTTCCCCACCTAAAAGGCAGGTGGGGAAAGTCAATCTACATGTATACATATATTTCACTAGAACCACAGAAGTTTAAGTTGGAAGAGATCTTTAAGTTGATCAAGTCCAGCTGTTAATTGAACTCTGCCAAGTCTACCACTAAATCACATCCCTAAGTGCCACATCTACACATCTTTTAAATACTTCCAGAGATAGACATTTCACCACCTCCCTGGATAATCTGTTCCAATGCTCGATAACTGCTTTTGTGAAAATGCTGTCCAACCTGAACCTCCCCTGACACGACCCTGAGCCTACGTCTTTTCATCCTGTCACTACCTGTCTGGGAGAAGAAACCAACCCTCACTTGACTACACCTCCTTTCAGGTAGCTGAAGAGAGCAATGAAGTCTCCCCTGAGCCTCCTTTTCTCCACGCTAAATAACAACTCTCTCAGCTGCTCCTCATCAGATCTGTGCACCAGACCCTTCCCCAGCTCTGTTGCCACTCTCTGGATACACTCCAGCCCCTCAATGTCTTTGTGAGGGGCCCAGAACTGGACATAGCACTCAAGGTGCAGCCTCAACAGTCCTGAGTACAAGGGAAAAATCTCTGTCCTGGTGCTGCTGGCCACACTGTTGCTGACACAGGCCAGGATGACTCTGGCTTTATAAACTAAACTTTTTCTCATGGAAAGTCACTTAAAAATACTTAAAAGTCTGTATGGTCAGTAGGGATGGGTACTAAAGGTTAGGACAAAATGCTCTCCTTTGAATTGTCTACCAGGCCTTGCAACCAGTCCTGCTTTGTTTTTGACTGAGAGTACATGGAAGTTTTGGAATGAAAGTGGCATCTTGGCTGAAGTTAATGAAAGACTACTTCAGCTGGGCTTATCAGACTTATGTGGACAAGAGTTCGTTGATCTCCCAAGACTGAGACAAGCTGTGGCACTTTAACTGGCTTCACTCCATGGCAA
Organism: Hylia prasina; assembly: GCA_013397195.1. Classification (NCBI taxonomy): domain Eukaryota; kingdom Metazoa; phylum Chordata; class Aves; order Passeriformes; family Sylviidae; genus Hylia; species Hylia prasina. The sequence goes on along the minus strand of VYXD01000792.1, from coordinate 281,072 downwards.
AGGCTGAGCTCTAAACCCAGAACAGCCAGTCCCAGCTTATTCTGGGAGGCACAAGAAACAGCAGTGGGGAGTCAAGTTTCCTAGAGGGAATGAAAGACAACGGAGAGCCCATTTTGGCGAGATCCCACTATTGTTGTAGGACATGAAAGAAAGATGAGAGACACCAAATATTTCAGAAGGCAAAGAGCATAGAAAAAGGCTTTATTGTCTAATTTTTACTACCTTTTATAAGGTGTTCTGATACAGACTTAACATGATTGGTGAATAGGAACAAACACCTCTCTAATCCCATTGGTTAAACTAGAGAAACAGCAAAACACCATCTGGAGAAAGATTGCTTTGAGAAAGGATAGTTTTTTTGCGGAGATTGTTTTGAGAAGAAGCTTTCTTGAGAAATTTTCCCTTGAGAAAAAGTTAGCAGCTGCTAGCAGGCTAAAATCTCTCAGACCCAGAAATATCAGGCCCACATCCCACAGCACTAAAGGTCAAACACAGAAAGACAAGCAAATGAGAAGTGATCGTGATGAGAGCCAGGCTGTAAGCCCTACAGCAGAAGGCAGCAGGGACACTGGGGATATCAGGTTTTTGCCAGGGAGCAGTAGCAACTAGCCCATGACTGCAGCCAGACAGCTTCTGAGTATCATCTCCAAGGAGGGAGAGTCCACAAGTGTCCTGACAGTGCTTGGTCACCCTCACATTAAAAATAAAGGGTTCTCCAATAATCAGAGGGAATGATTTTTCTGGGCATCCCTGAAAAGAGCCTGGCTCTGTCTTCTTTGTACCTTCCCTTCTGTTATTGGTATACATTGGAAAAGATGTCCTATGGAGTCTTCTCCAGATTGAACAGTCTGGAGGCAGCACTCTTGGCCCTTTCCTTGTAGGAGAGATGCTCAAGACCCTTCATCATCCTTGTGAACCCTTACTTACACTCTCCAGTATGTCCATCTCTACTAATGCTGGGGAGCCGCACACTGGACAGACTGCTCCAGTGGAGTATCACCTCTTTTGACCTGCAAAGTTGACTGAGGAGTAAGAAATGCCTTGAGATGGTTTATTTCTAAAACAGAACATAGGGTCAGATATGATCAGTGAAAACTGAATTCGTATGGAAAATATGGCATTAGGATTTTGCTTGACAGTGGAGCAGTCATGTGAGATGAGCCAACTTGGAAGATTTCATTCCTTGGGGCTGGAGTTTGTGTCTTCTGGGTGTGGTTTCTGAAAGCCCCATGATGTCACCAGGGAGTCACTGTGACATAGGTGACCAGAAGCCTCTTGGATGCTTGGGGAAGCCCCGAAAGGCCACAGTGTCTGCCCTCCTCCACTGGGGACAGACATCTGCACGTGGGGGGAAAAGGACCCCCATCCCAATTGTGTGTTTCCTGAGGGCACAGAGAAGATTTGCTGGACAAGGACACTGACAGGGCCTGGGGTGCTGGTCCCAATCTGCCATGCACTCAGGCTCTGGCTGCACTTGTTGAGAGGCCAGGAATCCCTTTCCCAGCTTCCCAGCTACTGCCTGCACGTATGAGAGGTCAGTTACCATCCCACCCTGAAAACGAGAACATGCCAAGATACCAAGACACCCCAGTGTCACTCACCTGCCCCAGGATAGTCCCTGGCATTGGTGGCAGCCCAAGTGCTGTCCTGAGGCAGAGTGGGCAGTTCTTTAATGCTTGACTTCAGCAGCTTTGCTGCTGGCAGCAGACTGGGTACCCAGCAACAGGGAGCACATCAGCTTATCTTTTTGGTTTGCAGGGCAAAATGGCCTCAGAGGAAGACTTGGCAGAAAGCACCAGCCAGGTGTCCCAGGCTGCACATCAAGGTGCTTCAGAGAACCTGAGGTGCCCAATCTGCCGGGCTGCCATTAATGACCGAGCCTTTGTGACCTGGCGTCGGCACCCTTTCTGTTTTTACTGCATGGTGGAGTGGTTCCACAAAAGAGTGGAGGGCCTGTCACCTTTCCCACATACATTCCACATGGTGGGAGACAGTAACTCTCAGGTGCACTCCATCGGGGAGTCCATCACCTCTGCCAGCCATACTCAAGGAGAGCGAGCTGGGTCCCGCTCTGCAGAAAGATGCCAGCATCGTTCCTCAGGACACCAGCGCCATAAGTCTTACAGCAGAAGCTGTGGTGGTAGCCGTGGGGGCAGCCGTGGCAGGGCCCAAGAGAAGAGCCAAAGCAGGTACCCAAGGAGGCATCACGTTGGCCGCACCAGGGTCCAGCAGGCGCAGGGCTACAACCACTCAAGCAGCAGGAGAGGGCGGCAGAGCAGGGCACAGAACACTGCTCGTGACCAAGGCCGAGCTCCAAGGACCAAACGGCGTGTCCATGCCCTCTCAGGGAGGCGTAAGCGCCGCCGGCAAGAATTCCAGGTTTCTTTCATAGAACCGAGGGCAACAAGGAGCCGATCCCGACAGAGGTCGCGCAGCTCTGCCAGCCAAACACTGAGGGAGTATCTAAGGAAGATGGAACGCGATGAGGGACGAGCTCTAAGGCATGACTGGTACATCCGTGCCATTTCAAGGAGGAGAAGGCGCCAACAGCGGGGGCGCGGGGTTTCTTACAGAGAACCGCGGGTGACAAGGAGCCGCACACCACGGAGGTTCCACAGCACACTGCCCCTGAAGGAGAATCCAAGGAGGATGGAATGCTATGAGAGACAGCCTTTAAGGATTGAACAGGGGATCCATCCCTCCCCGAGGAGGAGTGAGCGCCTTCAGCAAGGACGCCAAGTCTCTTTCATCCAACCACGGGTGACAAGGAGCCAATCCCGAGCGAGGTCCCGCAGCACACGGCACCAAACACTGCGGGAGAATCTAAGGAGGACAGAAAGTGACAACGGACAAGATCTAAGACCCGAAAGGGACATCTCAACCTTCTCGAGGGGCAGTGAACGCCATCAGCAGGGGCGCCGGATTTCTTTCACTGAACCACAGGTGGCAAGGAACTGATCCCTGTGGAGGTCCCGCAGCCACGCTGGGCACAAGCCTGGTAGCACACCCTACCAACAAGGGAACTACTGTATGCCCTGTTACCAGCATGAGGAATGATACTGCTTTAGACAAAAACAGCCCCTAATAACAACTGCAAAAAAAATAAAGTCAGATCCAATGCTCAAGCCTGGGGCCCAAGGATCTATTCTCCATCACAAACTGCATCTGAAAATCTATAGGCACTCCTACAAGGCCTTTTCAGGTTAGGAGGATAATAGGCATGAAACTTCAGTGCTGCTTTTGTCATTCTGTTCTACGGCACCCATTTGTGTATAAAATGGGGTACTGAACATTTTTTATGGGGGTGTCTTTTCCCCCTACATTGGGTTTCCACGATGTGATCGAATTTTCTCCTTTTTGCCCAGGTACCAAAGACACCAATGACTTATTAGGAAATCTCTTGTCCTTCCACACCTGGTTTCTTCTGCTTTATCCCAAACATCCCCCAGAGTAACTTCTGTTACCACTCTTCTCACAATGTAGTATGAAGAGTGAAGTCAAATTACAATTACTCTGTCTCAAAGGCGCTGCCGATAATGTCAATCCAAATCTAATGCCTGGTAGAAAGCCTCTGAAAAACTTTTCCTACTCCTTCTTCTTTAAAGACTTTAAAAATAACCCCCAAAGCCTTCATAGAGAAATTTGCCCCCATGGTATGCCCTCTACAAAGCTTCAGGTTTAATGCCCAGAGTGGCAGTATAGGCTAGAGACTCTTCAGACCATGGCCAAAGACTATCAAAATCAAAAAACAGTGCTGTGCCAAGAACTGTTACTTTCAAGTAAAACTGGAGCAAAAAGAGGAGTCTTCTCAAAAGACACATAAAATACATTAATTACTGGAGCAAGACAAACTGTATTTAATTTTTGTATTGAACTACAATTGGCCTCTACTGTGTACACCTCTCGTGTCACTCTATGACTAGTACCACCACAGAAAAGCATTAAGACAGTCTCCTGAAGGAATCCATGCCAGGATCAACTTGCTGGCTGACAGCATTGACATGCAGCTAGTTGCTTTAGTTGTAAATTTTGACTTGGCAAGTGCAAAAACTATGGTCACCTGCAACACATGCTACAAAAACAGAACCAATGCCTTTATGAGATGATGCACTCATTGCACCCTCATGATTGTGTTTATCTTCTTAGTTTTCTGTGCAGTCACTGATAAATGCCCCAAAGGAAAAGAAGTGGCTGCTACGTGGACAATTGACTTCTGGGAGACAAACCTGGCTCTTCATGAGCATATGGAATCATTTAAACCTTCCCATGTCATGAAGGCTGGAGGGGCTTCTTTAGCTTGAGTGTGTTTTGTGTCACAGAACCACAGAATAGTGGAGGTAGGAAAGGGCCCCCAGAGACCATCCAATCTAACTGCTCCTGCTCAAGCAGATTCACTAAGAGATGGTGGCCCAGAACCACAGCCACACGGCTTTTGACTGCATTCCTGCACATTTCAATAAGGTCAGTCACCATCCTGCCCTGAGAGCTGGAACATAGCAACACACTCCAGTGTCACTCATCCGCCCCAGAATGGTCCCTGGCACTGGTGGCAGCCTAAGCAGAGTGGCAATTCTTTAATGCTCAACTTCAGTAGCTTTGCTGCTGGCAGCAGACTGTGGTACTAATACAGGGGAACGCATGCTGCTACTTACAGAAAGCTATAAGCAGTATAGGATTTTGTGACCAGTTGTATTAGGTCTGCATTGCCTGGTTTTGGAGCTGGAGGGAGCTAGGTGGCTCCTGTGAGAAGCTGCCAGAAGCTTTCACAGTGTCTGGAAGAGCCAATTCCTGATGGCTCCAAAGATAGACATGCCGCTGGCCAAGGTTGGGCCAATTATAAATGGTGATAATGCCTCCGTGATAACATGTTTAAGAAGAAACATAACAAAAATGGTAGGGCAGTTGTAATTGCAGCCAGAGAAGAGCAGAGTGAGACCATGTGAGAAGAAGAACTATGCAGACACCAAGGTCAGTGAAGAAGGAGGGGGAGGAGACGTTCCAGGCACCAAAACCAAGATTCCTCTGCAGCCTGTGGTAAAGGTCACGGTGAAGCAGGTCTGCATATACACCCCTGCAGCCTATGATGATCCATGGGGATGCAGAGATCCACCTGTAGCCCATGGAGGAGCCCCACACCACGAGGAGCCCAACACCAGAGCAGGTGTATACCTCAGGCTGTGACCACATGGAAGACCCAAAGTGAGAGGGACCCACGCTGGAGTAGNATTGCAGCCAGAGAAGAGCAGAGTGACACCATGTGAGAAGAACTATGCAGACACCAAGGTCAGTGAAGAAGGAGGGGGAGGAGACGTTCCAGGCACTAAAACCAAGATTCCTCTGCAGCCTGTGGTAAAGGTCACGGTGAAGCAGGTCTGCATATACACCCCTGCAGCCTATGATGATCCATGGGGATGCAGAGATCCACCTGTAGCCCATGGAGGAGCCCCACACCACGAGGAGCCCAACACCAGAGCAGGTGCCTCAGGCTGTGACCACAGGGAAGACCCAAGGTGAGAGAGACCCATGCTGGAGTAGCCTGTCCTTGAAGGACTGCACCTCATGGAAGAGTGACCAATGTAGCAGGAGTTTGAGGGGGACTGTTGCCTGTGGGATGGATTCATATTGCAGCAGCTCACAGAGTGCTGCTTCTTGAGAGATGAACTCATGCTGCAGAAGTTCAGGGAGAACTGTCTCCCAAGGGAGAGGCCCATGGTGCAGCAGGGGCNCACCACGAGGAGCCCAACACCAGAGCAGGTGCCTCAGGCTGTGACCACAGGGAAGACCCAAGGTGAGAGAGACCCATGCTGGAGTAGCCTGTCCTTGAAGGACTGCACCTCATGGAAGAGTGACCAATGCAGCAGGAGTTTGAGGGGGACTGTTGCCTGTGGGATGGATTCATATTGCAGCAGCTCACAGAGTGCTGCTTCTTGAGAGATGAACTCATGCTGCAGAAGTTCAGGGAGAACTGTCTCCCAAGGGAGAGGCCCATGGTGCAGCAGGGGCAGGATTCCTGTCCCTGAGCAGTGGGAAAAGCTACGGGTGATGAACTGACCATAATTCCCATTCCCTGTCTCCCTGTGCTGCTGGGGTAGGAGGTAGAGCTGAGAAGGAGGAGGGGCAGGGTGGGGGGAAGGTGTTTTAAGGGTTTTATTTTACTTCTTATTATCCTGCTCTGATTTTTTTAGCAATAAATTCACTTTATATCTGAAAGTAGAGCCTGTTTTGCCTCTGATGGTAATTGATGGGTGTTTTCTTCCAGTCCTTATCTCAACCCATGAACCCTTCATTAAATCTTCTCTCCTCTGTCCAGCTGCAGAGGGGAGTGAGTGAGTTGCTTTCCTGGGTGCCTGGCATCCAACCAGCATCAACCAACTAGACAAGTGGAAATAGAACATCCATAATCAACAGAATTCCTCCACAGAGCACAAACACAAAGATCTCAGTGGTACTTTTTCTGCACCACTGATCTTAGGTACAAAGGGAAAATAACACATTTCAAGAAGACACTTCATGTATTTTCCACTCATTTTTACTCTGAGCCAACCAAATTAAACCAGGGAGACATAGAGATATTCAACTACCCCCTCCAGTATCAATCCTCAAACATGCCTCATTTTTGCCTCTTACAATTAACAAAGTAATCATGCACTTGCTTCTGTATAATACACATCTCTCGTCCCTCTTAATTGGAAGAAAACATGCATATTTCAGTCATGCAAAAATAGCCCCCCACTAGAGAAGTATCAGAGACAAAAAGACATTTCTACCTGAATCTTTTTAGAGACATTATCCCCTATGAAAATTTATCTTGAGCTATCTCCAGACTTTGAGCTGTAAAATTTTGGAAATACTGTCAGCCCGTTTATGGGGATTTTTTTTTTTTTTTGAGGGGAGTAGTTCTTTTTCCTTCATGGATTTATAAAATGGAAAGCTAAGTTAGTAGCTCTTTTTCAATATTCTCTGCTCCACTCTTACAGTGCCAATAAAATTATGTTAATTACATTTCTCTTCAAAGTCTTTGACACCTATTTCAAAACTTCTCTAATGAATATATTTTTCTATTAAAATTAGGCATCTCAGAGTAAAAACATCCTTTTGCTACACTTAAGAGTCATGTCAAAACTCTTCAAAAAAATAATGTTCTTCTTGTAAGTCTGTCCAACCCACCAAAAAATTAAATCCACACAACCTTTTCTGCTGTCAATATTTGTCTCTCACTTAAAAGAATTCTGAAGCCTATGTGGCTTTTCTTACCTTTGCATTTGCAGTACTGGCACTGCTTCAATCAAGAACATGGGCTGCTGCTAACAAGGTCAAGCCCTCTGAAACAATCATATGTTTCTATTAATGGGAATGATTTCCAGAATGGGAGTATCACCAACTTCTTTCATGCATGTACTATTATATATATCAAGAAGTACACTTTTTCTGCAGGTTAATGAAAGACTTTGAACTGCAAGAGGAAGAATGAGACAATGCCAGTGAAAAATAACAACCACTAAATCACTGACAGCTGTAATTTAGAGAGAGCATTTTTAATTTAAGGGTCCATTAAAAAATTACACAGTTGGAACCCTGAATACCAAGAATGGTGTTAACAAAAAATCCCAGCATATTTTTAGAAACAGAAAATACTGAAAATGTACATGAAGGCTCACTTTCTGTCCAAGGCATTACAATTTAATCGAAAGCAAGGCTATTGGATTTTGAGTCAGGAGAAAAAAACAAAAACAGATGGCTCAATAGTTGAACAAATTAAAATGAAGTTAATTCATGAGAAGGGAATATCCTAAGAGTTTTCCAGTAATGAAAGCGACATCCAAACCCTCAAGAACTGGTAATTTAAAAGTAATTTAAACACATTGAGTGTCTAACAGTAGTTGGGAGGGGTTATAAGGACAGTACAATCAGCTGTGAGCACTGAAAAATTAGCCATTGGCTCACTATATTCACCCAGAAACACATTCATATATTGTATTAACAACATTCCTTTACTGTATGTACACATACTCATTAAGTCACACAGCTAGTTGGGATGATTCAAGGAGGATAAGGGAATAATTCTTATTACATCAGACACAAGTAAGACAATACCTCTGCCAGTGATGAATTTAATACCTGTTAGGTAACTGTGAGTCAGATTTAGATGTTTATGTCATCTGTTTTAGACAAACAGAAACTGAACTTTTGTAACTGTATTAACTCAAGCTGAATCACCTCTGCTCTCAAGCAAGACAAGTGGCTAGTAAAATAATGTTCAGAAAGAATTCTGAAAGACAAGTCAAAAAGGAATGACAGAGACATGCAAAATCAGGCACAGCATGAGAAGGAACAAAAATTAATATTTAGTGTCTATCAGGAGGTGAAAGCATCAATTTGTCATGTTGCCGTTTAAAAAAAATACTTTTATGGATAGGATGTAATTATACAGGGGAACTACTGAAAGCATCCATATTGGCAAAACCCAGTCTTTTACAGATTCTTCCCTTATGCTTAGATTCCGTCCCATAAGGCACTGAAGGTCTTTTCAATTTGGGCACATCTGAAAACACAGCGTCAATTAAAAGTTTAATTCATAATGCAGGTATTTTTTATCATTGCACTTTATGGCCATTATCATCTATCAGGCTGCCTACTGTATAGAGAAAATGTAGAAAAGTGACCATATCCTTTAGTAGGTACTCATTAAACTCCAGGTATGCATAACACTGGGGCCAGGCTTGCCCTCTCTTCCTCGAAACAGGAAAGACATTGACAAAGTGGAGCAAGGTCAGTGGAGGCCACCCATGGTGGTCAGAGCTGGAGCACTTGCCCTGTGAGAAGAGGCTGAGAGAACTGTTTATTGTGGTTAAGAGACAGCTCTGAGGGATCTAACAGCAATGATGTTCCCACAGTCACGCTCTTCACAGAAGTGTGAAACAGGGATGACAGAAAACAGGGAAAAGCTGAAAACAGAAAGGTTTGGCCTGTGTTTAAGGAAAAGTTTTCTCAACACAGTACAGCAGTGCTGCCCAGACATAACATCTCCTCCACCTGAGGATTTCACAATCCACCTGGACAAATCCCTGAATAACCTGGTCTGAACCCTTGGCTGGCCCTGCTTTGAGCAGGAGGTTGCACTAGAGACCTCCAGAGGCCTCTTGACACATCAACTATCCTAGGATCCTATAAATGCAATAAATGTCAGACTTATCCTTGCCTGTCAAATTTCTGGAACTTATCCAAAAGATTTAAATGTTATTGCAGAAAAAGTTAGAAGACAGAAACAGCATGATTGCATAAGCCCTGTATCCTTAGCAAACTTTTTTAACAAAATGTACTAACATAAGTGGATAAGTAATTAAAGAGCTAAAGAACTTCATATTTCTAATTAAATGAAAGCCAAAGAGAATTAACAAGAAATCAAAGGAGAAAATTCAAGTGTGCAAAAACTTAGATTTCTGTCCCCTCTCTATAGCGACAACTAATTTTTACTGCCTGGTTACTACTTTGGCTCTACCCATCGTGTACTCAGCAGCTTGCAAAGGTATGCCACAGGGTAATTTCATGTCCAAATTATACTACTGGTAGAAAAATAATTACCTAATGTATCCACCTACTGACCTATGCCTAGATCTGTATAGATTAAAAAAGCTATGAAGAGGATACTAGTAATGTTAAGTAACTAGAAAAGTCCTGACATGGAAATATTAGTTCTTACTAAATTTATGAACAACATCTGCTCAGATGCACACCTTTCCATGGAGAGTTTTAAGTCTGATTGCCAAGTAAGTTCCTCAAGACAGTCGCCCATATAATCCTAGTTCAGTTGCTGAATACACTCCCATTATCATTGCTACACTATCTCATGTAATTCTAGATATATAGAAACTGCAATCACAAAACCCCACGTATTTATGATAAAATTTGCTGCAGGAAATTGATGGAGTCTTTCTCGCCTCAGTAAAAATAACCAACAGAATCTAAAGGTCAGCATCAGCAAGTGCAGTATAAAAAACAGATCTGGGATTCATTTTGGATATGATGACTTACCAAATAAAGTTGCTGATAACATTTAAAGAGTGACAACAATGTTAGCTTCAAGATATAGGTTTTTTCTTGCTTTGGGAAAAAAAAAAGATTATTATTAGGATTATAGAAGGACTATTAAAGGAACCGATCAATTACAAGACTGATTAAATGTATTTTTTATCAAATTGTTAAAAAGGGAGCAAGCCACTGGGCAAGATTTTAAAACTAAAGTTCTTTCAAAAGTGTCTTTGAAATCAAACATACCTTTGGGGAATTAACCTGCATAGACTGTGTTGGAAGTTTGCTGTTGGCAGCTGTATTGCTTTAACTGTGGTGGGCAGTTCACTAAAGAGCTGTTCCCAGTACAGTTCTCCCTTCTTACCTCTTACCTTCAGAGCAGCTTAGACAGTATTATGAATATGTTCCCAGATGGATGAAAGGCAAACCTGAAAGTTGTTGGAATATTTTTAATTTAATCCTGGGTTTCTTTCATCTGAGAATAAGACTACTCATAAAAAGAAGAAATAGAGAGCATGAAGATTTACTCAGACAAGTAAACCATAAAGCAAAACCCAACAACAACATCACAAGTGTATTTATTTGTGAACATATCTCTAGGTGTCCTTGAATTTAACACCCTAGAAAACTGTGTTGCTATGACACGCGAGAAAAGGAAAGTAGCTTTTTGCCAAAGATTTTTGTAATTCCTACTGTGTCAAAGTCCATTCAAAAAAAACCACTTCAGGACACACTGAAGTGTTCTCACAGATTAATGAAAAGAGAAAACATTGGTGCTGTGCTACATATAGTGTGGTGTGGAACAGTAGGGGTGAAAGGTGAATCAATCAATGATATTGCAGGTAAGTCCACCAGTGATGTATTCATTCCCTACCCCTGACTATCTGAAAGCTGCTGGTATTCTTGAGTGGGTTGCTCTACCCAGCTGGAGTAACCAGCCAAAAGGAAGATTTTCTGTCACTTCACAGTTTCTGGGAAGTTTCTTTTACTCTCTTCAGTCCTAGAACTCATTAGTGATAATAATGTCTGCTATTCCGTCCTCAGAGCAAGAGAGAGATATGAACCGACAGGCATTTTTTTCCTTTCTGCTCTAATGTAGCCTTTTTCAGACTTTTTTTCTGTACTGTGAGGTAGAACAGTGCTGTGTGACTGAGAGACGGGACTTGAAGTTGTTTATTGTTCTCACAATTCAGTTTTATATACTCTTGCAGCCCCAAGCACCCAAGCAGTCACAGCGCTAAGCAATCACATCTTTAAGCAAGAATTTTCCACTAGTTGCAGAATCAGCCTATTGTTTGCATTACTTAGCAGCCTTACAAAACCACATAGTTTCAAAAACCTTGACATCTGCATATGCTGTACTTTCACAGTTCTTTTTATATCGGTAGTCGCTTATCCCACAGCCTATATCCCACCAAGGTCAAGATATCATTAAGCTCCACTGTGCTCTCTGTTCTATCCCCCTTTTGTTCTCCCATAGAACAGCTGCAGAATAAGACTGATGTCTAGAAGTTCACAATATTGAAAACTACAAAAAGATGCTATATACTGAAGTTAAGAACCAGTATAAAATTTTGTTTGAAGTTCAGGCTTCTCACTGACCTCTCCTAGTTTTCCAGTTAGCAATACCACTTATGAGTTAATCATCTCTGCTCAGTTATCCAAGTATTTGAAAGGAATCTACAAACCATCAGTTTCAAAGTTTTCATTTAGGATGTGACTTCAGATCTTGGGCTCAGAAAGTCATCTATATCTGAAAGACTGACAGGAAAACTGAAGTTCAGAATGATGAAACTCCAGGTAAATGCAAGGAATTTGCAGTTGAGAAGTAGGAGAGATTTTAGAGTTTCAGTGTATGATCTTTGCTCCCTAGTGTGCTCTGTCAGCAAAGAATGGCTCTGACTGCTTTACAGACAGGAAAATACTGAGTGTATTCATATATATAAAACAAATAGTTATAAATAAAAACCTCAAACTTTTTATTCTTAATTGGCAAAAAAGCATGAAAGAAGGAAACAAAACAGTCAGTGCTGATGAGAACAATTATACCCACCTGTGTGGGAAATGGATTTGTAGAGAATTCTCAAAGCCTGACAGAAGTCTCACATAATATGCATCTGTATGCAAACTTTGAGATAAGAAATGCTGACTTAGAAATGACACGAAATAGGACGGACATTGTTGACAGAGAAATGGAACTAGAAACAAGTTTCAAATGATGGCCTTGCAAATAAGACTAGATACTTTGGAGAAGTAAAACTATGAAAGATGCATTTCAGTAGAACCCACGAGGGGTAATTTTAGATTATTGGTTTAAGGCATCAGCACCATTGTGTGGCAAAAGCTGATAGGCCAAGAAATGCTTATAATGGGTTGTAATTAGGAAATAGTTTGGCTTCTGATTGTGATGGCATGAACTGTAACATCTGTATTGTCTCACCCTTCACATGAGACTGAAAATGGAATAAAAGTTTTTAAAATGCCTCTCAGTTGCCCCATCTCTGGGTCAGAAAAGGGTATAATCTGACACACCTGCCTACAAAGACATTCTCTTAAACATCCATTGTTTCATCAAAGACTTCATTTACAGATAAGTTGCATCCTGGTGCTCATTAAGACTATGTAGCCAACATATATATTAAGCCAAATGGCAAGTTTAATGTTTTTCAGAGATTTAATGTATGTAATCAGGATTTCCTAGTTCATCCAAAGATCACACCTTTTCCTATCACAACGGAAGATGACTCATCTGCTTCAGTTGCAATACATTTTAATTTATCTTAATTAATTTATCTTATTTATCTCAGACTGAGAGCAACAGTTGCAAAGAACTTTTTGACAAACAGATCTTTAAATTGAAGCACTAAACTAGTGATATCTTAACAGCAGAAAGGTATGTAAGCCTTCACTCACAAACCCATTGGAAAGCAAATCTTTGCTTTAAGCCTCCACTTGGAAGCCTTTACAAACAGATCCTTGTTCCAGAGGATCAGCAGCACACACTAAAAAGATGATCAACCTTCCTGTACCACCTCTTCAGGATAGATTATCAGCAGTATCTAAAAATATACGGCTCATGCAGCAATCTCAATTAACACACTTGTAAATGTGCAGTGAAAACATAAGAAGCTGGAATGAAGAAAGTGGGAAAAATTAAAGATATTTTAATAATCTGAGGAGGTTTTCTTGCAGACCCTCCTGTGGATTTTCTGCATTTGATTTTTCAGTGGATTTGACAGAATACACTCATGCTCACACCACAGACAGTAGGTTTTCCTCACCCATACTGCACTTCAGGCCATGTCTAAGTACTGGCTGCTGACCTACTATCTGCAGACATGACAAGGACATGTGAACAAGGTATCAGTGCATGGGCCTGTTCCACCTAATGAAATAGCCATCACATAAGGATAGATAAACCAGTCCAGAAACCACATTAGAAGCAAGAACAAGCTACATACCAGTTTTTGTTAAGTGACCCTGAGTGTTCTTGGCTACAATTTATGTATGCAAGAAAGAGCTTTGTTGACTGAGGCAAGATTAGAGACATTCTTACAACTCAGTATAAACCAAGTATCAGCAAACTATTCAACAAAACCCCGGAAACCTCAGTCCTGCCTGGAAATAGGATACTCTATGCCAACCAAGGAAATTTCAAGTGAATTTGTATTCATAAGAAAGAAGCTACATTAACATCAGTAATGTGATGTCATTAGTCAGGGTTCTTTGACACAAGGAATTAAAACTCATACTAGTATGGTATCACAACTGATACTCTGGCAAACAAGATGCATGTTTTTTCATAGATTTGTCACGTTGCCTTAAGAATACTTGTTTTCCTATTCCAGGCCACAACACTGAATTAAAACATACTGATGTCAAGGAGACATGTTTCATTTCCTGCAAATATCCTTCAATTCCCCCAACAACATTTCTAGAAATCAATTTTAAAAGGTGAAAAAGACATGTTTGATCCTGTCTTCAACCACTTCATCAAAGCCTGTTATCTTGTCAAGGGGGAAAAAAGGGGCCCAGGATAATGTTTTCAAATAATATGAGTACAGTGTATGCACCTGACATATATCTAAAAATCAGTGATGAGAAGTGTCCCTTTTTTCTCCACCAGATCTTTTGCTTCTTACTCAAATGAAAAAAAAAGAAAAAGAAAAAAAAAGAGCATCACAGATGGGATCACTAACAAATACCAGTTATATGAAACTGAATCCAAGTGAGCAGGAGTGCTGCCAGGAAACAAGCAACCTGAGAAGCTCCCAGTAACACTGAAACCTGCTGGTGATGAATCTACACAGCTGCTTCTTCCAGTCCAGGAGTAAGTATGAATCCTTGCTGGGCCCTCACACAAGTGGACATCCATAAATAATATCTAGGCATTATATTCCTAACTCCAGCTGGCTAGAAGACCCCACACTGGCCTAAATGGCCAAGTATCATAACAGCAACAACATATCATAAAACCAAATGTATTCGCAGCTCCCTCAGAGGGCTTTTCATCATTAGAAGTTAAAGCAATGGCACCCCCTTTCAAGGCAGCTCCTAGTCCAGGGGATAGAAAAACTGGCATAAAAGTCTATGCCAGACTCAAGAGTTCACTCCTCAAGCCTGGTGCTGTATTATTGCTGTATTATTGGTGTGGAAAAGACTGGGATCAGTTCTGTGGGAGACAGCAGTTCTTCCAGGAACTGGCGTTTCCAGAATACTAAGGACTATTATGACTCTTTTCCAAACATCTGACTTCAGGCATTGCTTTTACCTTGTCACTACCATAAAATAATAAGAAGACAGTAACTAATGAATTTCTACTTCCTATAAATTTGAAATTAGATGACATGTTTAGAAAATGCTAGAGAAAAAGAGCCTGGCAGACAAATAGACCATTTAATTCTACAAACTAATTGTATTTCCTTGGAAAAATTTTCTTAAAATTACCATAAAAGTCATCCCAGTACTCATTTTGCCCTATGATTTGTGAACATCTAATGCCTGAAAAATGCAGAAGCACAGATTACATGACTGAGAGTGAATATAATAAAATTATTTTTGATATAGGAGCCCATAGCTGCCACTATGCAGGCTCTTCATTACCCTCCTCCTTACTAGCATATCTATCACTAAACTGTTTAGGGAATAATGTACTGGAGACCAGTAAAGCACTATGAACCCAATGAATACTTGTGCAGAGCAGGATAAAGAATGACAATATAATTCTGGAAATTAATTTGGAGCACCAGTCTTATGTGGAGCATCTGAGGTGCCTGGGGTTGTTTAGGCTGGAAAAAAAAAGAATCAGGGAAGACTTTATTGCTCTCTACTACCACCTGAAAGGAGGGTGTACACAGGCGTATGTCCATCTTTTTTCCCATGTAACAACAGATAGGACAAGAAGATGTTTTGCCAGGGGAGGTTTAGATTCACTATGAGGGAAAATGTCTTCACTGAAAGGGTGGTGAAGCACTGTAACAGGCTGCGCAGGGAAGTGGCAAAGTCACAATCCCTGAAGTGTTCAAAAAACATACAGTTTTTTAGTACTTAGAGACATGGTGTAGTGGTAGACTTTGCAGTGCTGGTTAACGGGCTCTATCTTAGAATCACAGAATAACTAAGGCTGGGAAGGCCTCCATGATTCTAAGTAAACAGAGACATTAAATTTCATCTAATAAGCACCTTTCTTCTTGTTTTGTTCACCAATTTGAATGTTGGTTAATCTTGTTACCCAGAAAGCCATATAAATTTGGTCTATGCCCTGCTTTTGTTTAGGAGCAGTTTGTTCCTTCCAGAAAGGTAACTGGCAGGTGAGCCTTGATTCTGAGTGTGAAAAAGAGCAACTGCCTTACTTAGACTCATCAAGCAAACAAAAATGGCCATTATACTCTTATGTATCTGGGAACACCTTTTACTTCTTTGCTGTCTCCCACTGTATAAGCCGCCTTCACAATTTGCCTCACTGTTCATTAATGGGCATACAAAAAACTTCTCCTAAGGAGCTCTTTTTTTTCCCAGCTCTGGTTAAACAGTAGTGAGATCCCTAAGACCAACCACATTTGAGAACGGTCCTGCTTCACAACAAGTATCCTAATTAATCTTGTCCATCTGTAAGTGCTTATGCTGCTGCAGATTAGGTATCACAAATTCTTTAAAAAACAGGCAAAAACACAATTCACAATGAAAATGTTAAAAGGAAATTTCTCAGTTTGTCTGAATTTTATGTCTCAGACTAACCAGCCTTTTCATCTGGTTACATGTCTCTTGCCAACCATCTCAGCAGCTGGTAAAAAAAAAGGAAAAAATCTGTCAATTTGTGCCTAAGGGTGTACACGGCAAAGAAAGAACTTGGACAAACCCACACTGATTCAAGCACACTGAAGGGTTTGTCAGCTGCCTTGATTAGCACAGGAAACAGCCTCTCAAGTTCAGAAAATGCCACAGGCTCATTCTCAAAGAAGAAAATTTCCAGGAGTACACTGTGTTGCAAGACAATCTGTTCCATCGCAAAAAAGGTCTGCTCAGGCTCAACCCAACACAAGAACTGCAACTTGATGCTGAGCTAATAAGGAATTTAATATTTTTGTGGAAGTGCTTATGTTCTCAACAAATTTTAACCGTTACATACAAAAAAATACTCAATCAGGTCTTGCTATGTATAATGCTGGGGTGTTTGTTTTTAATGCTGGGGGTTTAAGGCTGATAAAAATCCTATAGCTTTCTCCATTTTAGGATGGATGCCATCAATAGCAAGAGCTGATGGTACTCACATGTTCATCATTTCAATTTTATGGAGTAATGAAAAGATAGATTTTTGTTTCAGTCAGAAAATACACGTCACTCAGTACTGGAGAGAATCATAGAATGTTAAAGGTTGGAAGGGACCTTAAAGATCATGTTTTTCCAACACCCCTGCCATGAGCAGGGACACCTTCCAGGAAACCACGTTGCTCAGAGCCCCATCCAACCTGGTCTTGCACATTTCCAGGGATGGAGTACCACAACTTCTCTGGGTAACCCAGGCCAGTGCTTCACCACCCTCACCCCCAGTAAAGAATTTCTTCCTAATACATTATTTAAACCTACTCTTTTTCAGTTTGAAGCCATTGCCCCTTGTCCTGTCACTACATGCTCTTGTAAGAGAGGTAAAATTGTTTATAATCACTGGAGTGTGTCAGCCTACACATAGATTCACGTGTAGCTGAGAATAATAATGTCCATTTTAAAAGTATTTGTTTAAAAGCATGCTTCAAGAAAGGACATGCATCTTTTCATACACCTACAAAAACAGCAAGTGTAAGCAATTTCAAAAGAAAAGTAACTAAATAATTAATACATTAAGCAAACAAAAAAAAAGAGGGAAAGAATAAAGAAACAGAAACTTTTATCTGCACTTGTTATTTCGTTGGTTTTTTTCCGAAACCTACAATTGAAAATCTACTCTTTTCTTGGCTGAAAAACATTTTCCTAAATTCCAGAAAACAAAATTAAGTATTGTGACTGCTTCCAAAATATTGTATAAGACATGACACTAGACACTATAAATACATCTCTTTTTCAATTATAAAGTATTTTCTAGAAAAGGAGTAAGCCAAAATGAAGATAGAAGGCAAGGCATCCAGAAATATAGAGAGAAAAGGTGTCAAGAAATACCAAAAAATGGTATTTGAGCAATGAACATACTCCTACTACAGTTTAAAGAAAGGAGAGGCCAGTCTTACTATGTTTATATACTTATTAGGGTATTTATTGAGTTTTCATGGCCAGGTTTGGGTAGCGGGGGGGCTACAAGGGGTGCCTTCTGAGAGAAGCTGCCAGAAGCTTCCCCCATGTGCAGCAGAGCCAATCCCAGCCAGCTCTAGCAAACCTTAACAGCTTTCATTTCCAGTGCCAGGTTATACACTGTTTTTCCAACTAAATCTTCAATATTAAGCACCGAGAGACTAATTTTAAAGAAACAGTCTTATTTGAAGAGTTGTTTTCTAATATGACAGTAACAAGCCAATGCAGTTTACAGGTGTTATCATGGAGGACAACCACATGAGCAGAGTAGAGATATTTCTCCTTGAGGATCTGCAAGAATAGTGATGAGGGTTGGCTCAGCAGGCAGATCTTAGCGGGGAGATCTCAGTAACAAACGACGAATGACTGGGTGGGTGGCAGAACAGAGGAAATGCTATGAAGAGGATCTGAAGAGAGAAACACAGCCTGCTGGTTGTACGAAGAAAAAATAAAAATCACAGGTCAAACTCTTAAGAAAGGATAATCAGAAGTGGTTTAAGGGATACAAATCAGGCAGATTTAAGCTGATATCCTAAGAAAAGTTTGTAGAAGCAAGGAGACAGGCAAACATGAAAAATTAGCTGGATAGATAGACTAGATAAATAGACAGACTGATCTTTCACTGCTCACTTGTATGCTTGTTGCAAGCAAAAGGGAAGATAACTCGATACCCCTGGGTGTGGGTATCACCCTGAATTGTCTTGTATTTGGCACTGCATGGGAATGTGATATTCCCTAGAGAGAACCTGAGATCAAACTCACCCTTAAATATTCATCTTGCATTGCCTTTTGCACTACAAGCAAGAGCTGTTCCTAATTTTAGTAAATTTCTCATGTATATGAATTTTCATAAATACAGATGGTTAAAAATTAAATTTTTTCATAGAAGAATGTTAGTAAATATATTCTAATAATAAAGTCACTGGTTTTGTTTATAGTTCAGGAACATTTTAGAATGCTTTACTCCTTCACCTGCTAGCAGATATATATCTTCAAGAAAGAAAAATAGACATGATGAAGAAATCATCGTTTTTCTTCTTTTTTCTCCAGAGCTCCATTGTTCTGTGTGAAAAGCTAGTAGTGTAGGTACAACTCTACAATCTGAATGATGAATCAGCTCTAAAACTATTTTATAGAACATAAAGTATTGTGGGCACAGTACCAGTGAAATTCTGAAGCACATCACATCACTCCTTATGCTATTGGGACAGTTTCTACTGTAGGCTCAGGATTTTTTCTACATGCAAAAGGTCGTCAAGCACAATGGAATTTTTCTTTCATAAACAGAAGTATTCTTTAATAAAGCACCCAATCTTCTGATGTACTTCTACCAGGCAGTCAAATCTTTGACCTAGGGTGGCCTTAAATAAAGCCAGTAATTTTGTATCAAGATTGTTGAGCAATGTCAGTAAGCTCAACTGCTCATTTTGCATTAATTCATACTGAACTGAAGGAGGATATATGAGTACTATCTGTTCCAGCTAAATTAATTTTGAATTCAAGATTCAACTGGAAAATAAACTAATAGGGTAATGATTACCATTGTTTTATTTAGAGATATATTTATTTGTAGTAATTGTGTTAGGATTGTAATTGCAAAGAAGCAAGCAGAAGGAAGCATTGGTAAACATATTAATAGTCCATTCTTCCTTTTAGCAAGGTAAGATGTGTAAATAAATTACAAAACCAATAATATAAACCTTATAGCTGTCAAGTATAGCAAATGTTATGAATTATTCTGCACTGTGTTGTCTTCGGCATAGTCCAAAACTGATTAAGTCATGGGTCATGCAGAAGAAAGAAAAGGACCTCACAGTAGATGCCAGTCCCTTAACCAGAGGAAGCGTCTGCAGTGGCAGGAGGTATAAAATGAACTAGGCATAATAGTAATTACTTCTCAAGACAGCCAAAACAATCATGGCACAAAAACTGACTGTCAACCTACACAGAAACATCTTCTGTATTTTGGTTATTTTTCCTTCTAATTCAAATATGCTGCTTTTTTTTTTTTGCCTTTTTTTTTTTTAATTGTATGCAATGGTGCTGAATGAATAAATGACACAAAAATTCAAAGATCTGGGGTTGCCTTAAGAATGGTCTTAAAAAAAGTACTTCTTGTGAACCTTCAAAAGATAAGCACAATTCTTATGGAGATTATGATATTCTTGTTTTGCTCCTGTTATTCCTACCATAAAAGCAGCAATGCTGAGCAGTGCACTGGATTCTCACTCTGCAAAGCTCTCTGCTTGCTCTCTGTGGATCCCAAGTTTCACCATGGGTCTCGAGTTCATACGCATCAGATTCTGACTACTCTCTGTTGCTACCCTCAAAACATGCTCACTTCACCTAACTGGCTCCACATATATCATTTAAATCTGCTAAGGATCATGATGCCTGATTTTCTACTCTACTGAATACCAGATGCTCTAAAAAAAGATAAGAGGTATTTGCATGCTCAGTGCTACCTTATTTTCAGCAAAAACCATGACAACCCCATTGAAGGCTGACATTTGGCAGCCATCTGTATACTATATTATATACTTCCAGAAGTCCTTAAGTAAAATCTAAATGATTCCAAATATATATGTTTTCTGTACAGTCTGCAATTATACTGACACAGATAGATAACTCTATCTTAACACCAGTGTCACTGAAAGTAGCCAAGGCAGCCGGAATGCCAACACAAAATGTGAGGATACAGCATAGAAGTGAAAAATGGCAAGATATGCTACTTAATAGAATGCTCCTACTAATAGCTCTGTCATCTAATCACTGAATTATAACCTCCTGCTATAAAGTATTCTCCTTTAATCTATACTTTTACTTCAAAAAAACCCTCACAGTATTCAGAGAAGTATTTGTCAAACGAGACATTCACTGTCCATAACCTGGCTTCATGGAAAACCTGATATAGAGATATTTTGATTAAAAGAGCTAGATTTTAATATACCATTTCATCTCCAGAGACTCAGGGACTATTTGACAGATTCTAAAAACTGCAATTTCAGGCAGTATAATTATCATGCTTTTACTAGACTATGATAACAGAACTCACATCACAACACAGCTATAAATAAATCCAGGAATAGCCCAATCCTCAAAGAAGAGTCCTATGACTAAGGATTGTACCAGCCTTTGTGTACCAACATGAGGGTAAGCTGAAAGAGTGAATTTTAGCAGCAGCTTCAGGCAGAGACTGTGCTTAGAAGATGGTTTCTCAGAGTGTCTAGCATCTTAGCAGATACATAAGGGTAACTAAATTTATTGTGAAAGGGGTATGTACACAATCAATATTTCATAGAATGACATTACACCCCAAACAAAAATAATGAAAAAACAAAACAATTATAACACCAGCACAAAGCACTATCAAAGTATCAGCACAAAGGGATGAGAAAGCAGGTTAAACCCCACTACATCTGTGTACACAGATCTAACAAACATCTCATGGTATTATAAGCATAATAATAACCCATAAACAAAGTATAAGTACATTATTTAAAATAAGCCATAAATAAAGTATCCATGTGGGCAATCTACAGCTCTGGTCACACAAATCGTTTTCCAATTCTCACAATCATACAAATATAATATAACTACTGTATGTTTTTTCTTTCCTGATGACAGTAGGTCTACACTTCATTGAAAAAGCATTTACTTATGTTTATTGTGATAATGTTAAAATAAATTTCACTGCAATTTTTATGTACTCCTCAAGAACTAATTTGTCTTAATTAACTGATGATGAAATCTCTATGCTGTAATTTTATAAATATTTCTTATAAACATCAATATGGCATTTTTCATAATGAATACAGGCATTGTTAAATACATGAATGTATTTTAACATCTTTTCCTTGTCTAATGCAATCCACTGCTGAAGTGTGTTAGGTTACTAAAACTTCAACATGTTTATTATCCTTGGAAAAATTATGAATCTGATCATCTCAGGCATATATAGAGTCATGGAAGTCACAGAAATATGTTATCTCACTGATTTTAAATCAGATCTTCAGGTTTTACATCTAAATCTTTATACCTACTGCTGAAGTATACAATCAAAATGGCCTTCATTTGTATGAGCATATTTTTCATTGATAGCAGATGTTCTGAAGAAACACTCACACACAAAAAAAATACAGGACCTTAATGTAAATGTCAAAATAAAATGAGCAGAGTAACTGGTGGGTCATTTACTAACAAGGAGAAAATACATTGGAAGAATTAAATGTGGGCACATGCTACATCAAAGACAAGAAGACATCAAAACACAATGACAGGAGATAGGAAAATCCGAGGACTTTTCAGTGAATTAAAGACAATGGAGATGACAGCCATATGGTCATTATAAACAAATACCAGCACTCAAACATGCTCAGAGGAACAGTGCTAAAGCCAGTCTTAGACATAATCCCTTCAGCCCAAATTACAGAAATTCACTATTGAGGCTCTTCATCTTTAACAACAACATGAAAAACCAACACAACTAATGAATAAAGCATCTACCTCCTCAAATGGAAGCCATTTTTGAAGACATATGTTTTCACCTTACTCATTATGTGCTTTTCAGGGCACAGCTGCAAGGCAACTTGCTGCAAAAACCAGGAGGCAGACGAGGCAGCAGAAAGGCTGGTGAGGGAGGACAGTAAACGAGCACAGCACAGATGGGGAGGAGAAAGCTCTGAAAGGGGAATACAGCCAATGGGTTGGCAACCTGCAGCATGTCTCCCTGTCACTTCTCTACAGCATTCATCTTCCAGCTTCAACTGACACTATGCTTTCAGCTCCCCTCCCATTCCTATAGAATGGAGTGTAGAATACAACGGGCTGGTCCAGTTGGAAGGGATCTACAATGCTCAGCTCGTCCAAGTCTCACCACTTCAAGTCTGACCAAAAGCCAAGACATTATTAAGGACAGTTTCCTACTGGGAAACTAGTAGGAACTGACAGACTTGGGGCACTGACCTCCAGTCTAGGAAGCCTGTTCCAGAGTCTGATCACCCTTCTGAGTGAAGAAATGTTTCCTGATGTCTGGTCTGAGCCTCCCCTGGCACAGCTTTGCACCATTCCCACAAGTTCAATCACTGGATACCTGAAAAGATTCTACTCAAGTTGTCCCAATCTCCTGACTTATACAAGCTCCCTCCAAGTGTTTTACCCTTCCAATTTGTTTGACACTAAAGTGAGGAGAGTGGCAGGCTGTGAAAAAGACACAAGCATGTATGGATATGATGAAGGATTTTGAAGTGATGTTTTAGTGGCCATAAGGAAGGAGTTAATTCCCAAGCTCATTTACACTCATTGCAGTCATAGCAATGGTATGAATACTGTATGATAGTTGCTAACAACCCATGAAAGAGTGTGTATTTAATTATTAAAATAAATTCTAATACATAATTTGTAGATTTATATATATAGAAAATAAGTACCTAATTTAACAACTGTTCTATTAATTTTCACTGCTTAAAAAGAGTAAAGTATCTCTAAAATACTACTATTAAGGTGGACATATGGGAGACAGGCATGAAGTAATTTGCAAGGCAACAGACATTTTTTGACCTGTAATTTACAACACTAAATAGTCTCATTTTGTTATAATTATCTGGACAATGAAAAGCCCATGCTGCTCTTATTCAGCATATTCTTTCCTCTTCCTGCTGCATTACACTCACACAGATGCACACAGCCACATCTCTGGTGAACCAGCTCCTCTTGAGATTTTCAGCATCTCAAAAGCATCTGAGCTATCATTGACCAGGAACAGTCTTGCACTAAATTTTCTAGGATGCTGTCAATTCATTTTTATATACATCACAATGGAATTTCATCATGCTGCAATTAATTTGGATTTCATTTAAAATTACTTAAAACTTCCAGAAGAAAGATCACATATACCACAAAGTACCGATTTATTTCATGGACATAAAATTCTCCCAAGACCACCCCTAATCCACAGAATTTTTGACTGATGTTTGCAACAGAGGATTTCATCAACAGATATTCAAATAAAAATACAGATGCCCAACCATCTTTTTAATGTGTTCACAGTCATAGAGTATGATACAGAGTGCACATACACATCAACCCACATAAAGCTGGAAAAAAACAACTAAGCTGCCCAGCGCACACACGAAGTTTGCAGAGTTTGTTTACTGAACTGCTATTCAAGCTGCCCTGAGGAGGCTGAATGCAAAGAATCAAACCTGCAGAGCTAAGAAGGAATAACTGAATGAAATGACAGAAGCTTAAACTACAGGAAGGTATTTGCAAAAATGCTACCACTGTAGAATAAGTATTTCCCCAAAACAGCAGTGGCACAGAGTAACCAGGGAATCACATTGTCCAGTGTCCACCACCAGGTATTTTCAATATTCATCTGTACAGAGAGATCTTACAAAAACATACCTGATTCAGTTAAAGGCATGGCAATATAGAGCACGTGACTTTTCAAAGAGCCTTATTTTTCTGTAATTCAACACATTATTAATATTTTATGCTGCTGAGATATTTTTATTTAGCCAAAGACTGCACTGGGCTTGCTTTAATATAATACATTGCATGTACCTTCACTGGACTGGAAATAAGTTAATGTTGGTTTACACATCTTTGATAAATCAACACATTTATAAAATATGGACTTGGGAAATATCAACCTGAAACTTTAATGTATGTGAAGATAGAAGTCAGCTAGCTGCTCCACAGGAAAAAAAAAATGCAGAACTTGGTAAAAATTTGGAACATCTAAGAAGTCAGCAAAAACCTGAACAACAAAATAGTATCTTTGGGTGCCCATTCAGAGAGGCAAAGAAACTTTTAACAGCTTAATGGGCTTAAGTAACAGTGGCACCCAAACTTTCTGAAGCACCACATTGCATGAGGGAACTGAGCCTCTCACATCCCCAGCTCCTGAGCCACCCCACAGATTCTCCTCCAGGAATTCACTGACAGGCAGTCCTCTGCTGAATTGCCTCCTGTGCTTACTCTGTAATGCTATAAGTATCCTGGAAGCTAATTAGCATTTCCTTAAAAATCACAAACGCGTATTTGCAACACACAAAAATACTTTCCCAGGAAAAAATTACTAAAGTATACTGAAGTGAGTACCATTCCTCCCTGAGTGGCAGGGTATGTAACACAGAGGAAAAAAAGCAATCAAGAACCAAAAGTATTTCTCACTGTGCACAATAATAAAAGCAATTTAAAGTGTACATGGAAACTTAATAAAGGCAAGTGAATTTGAGTATAAACAACTAACAGCAATACAGTTATGAAAGGTTAGATTTTTCTAACAAAAATCAAAAGTAGTATTTATTTTTCTTATCTTTTCTGAGGCTATTATTATTTTGCACTTAATCAGTGAAGAAGTGTAGTAAGAACTATTCAGCACTCTTTGGCTGTGTTAGATAAAATTGTGAGGTAGCCTATTTAAGTGTTTCAGGCTCCAATAATGCTATTGCCAAACCCAGAACAGGGTCCTGCTGTTGGCACTGCAGGATTTAGCAGCTTTACTAATTACTCCACCACTATGATGCAAAACTATCACGAACTGATGCCCAGAAGTCTACCTGGGTTATGATACCCACCCTTAGCAGTCTTTATCTTCTGAAGGCATTACAGCATTCATTTACTTATTTTTAGTCATGGTCAAAGGTCTATACATTTCAAAGCTAAGACTGAAATTTGTGTGGATTAACTCTTCACTGTTGTTGAAGTCTAGAGAAGCAAAAGTTAGTGTATGCAGTAAAAGCAATTGTTGTTCTTCTAATTAATAATCACAATTACAGCATGAGATACAGAAATTATGAAATAGGGTCCACTTCCTTAAATGCAGGCTGCCTTATTTTCTCTAAGCTTTGGTTAAGTAGGTCTGCAAGTGGCTGTTCTAGAATAGGCATCTTAAGTCTCCTCTCTAGCAGGTGGAAGAAGCAGCACATGCAATGTGCTGTATGTGCAAAGATGGGCAGTCCATGCAAGTGAGACTATTCATTCCATTCTTGCTGCGTAGAACAAGACAGAATCTGATCCACTGAATTTCCATGCCCACTGCTCCCTGCTGAGCACCCAAGAAACTAATGCTAAATATACCACATTTATTATGGTACGACCACAGTGGTAATTATTTTTAATGCAATTTTTCTGAGCATTTATGGATGAGTGCATTAACATTGACAGCTTTCAGACTTAGGAGGGAAGGGCCCCAGGCTGGAGTCAGGCAGTGTTAGAAGAGGAAAACTTGGTAGCCATTTGGGACTTAGGAAGCTTTTAGCTCCCTCTCCAATCTGACGGGATACACACATCTACAAATTCTGAGTAGAGGCTACTTTAGAAGAGCAAATAGTGTTTCTTAATGTCTTCTAAAGAAGTCACTGCATGGCACTATACAATTTCCCTCTAAATGAAAGAAGAGCACACAAAGAATATGGTACGAAATGCGTTTTGGGGAAGAGCCAAGATGCTGAATCTTTTCCAAAAATCCTGAAAATTGGTATTTTTTCTTCTTCTTTTTTTTACTAAAAAAATGTGACACCGTAATGAATGTATAGAAAAACACCAAAGGGATCTGTAAAGCGAGAAAAAGGCTAGAGATCTTTCTTTGGTAGAGCTATGAAATCATGCCATCATACAGAGGTATATTTAAAATTATTAAGCTAGATTCCCTATATATTAGACACCCAGTTACCTCAAACTCACCACTGAATGTCAAAATAATAATAAAAAAAATCTCTTGTTCCAACAAGGAGCTCTGTTGTATTACTAGAACTATATTTTTGCTAGAATTATTGTATTACTGGAACTACAGACTGTACATAGGTAATTTTGAAGTTTTATTAAAGGTAACTCTAATTTAACTATGTCTTCTGGCAATAGTCACTCTGAAATAAATCCCCAAAACGACACAGACCTTGTAGGCACCTCTTTTAAACGTCTCTGAGGTTGTGCAAGTCAGTCAGAGCTACAAGGAAATTTCTGTCAAAATTGCAAAATATTCAAGTAAGTGATACAGAATTTCTTTTGAAATTGTTCTGACTCACACTTGACCACAAAAAATGCTCCAAAAAAATCACTTCCAAATCTACTCTTAGTTTCCTGTATGTTTATTTTACATTAAGTGTTCAAGGAATGTTAAAGGACAGCTCTATCACATGCTATCCATGCTTAGCTCATACATAACCATTCTGGCTGTCTCACTCAGCATGGACTTCCTTGGGATTTACATAAAAAAGCCCTCAGCACAATTAGTCAGTGTTACCTGCAATAAATAAAGCAGCAGAGACCAAACAACTTGGCCAACATATGCACGAACAGAGCGCTGGACCAGCACTGCTCTCCGCATGGTAACAGCAGGGTTTAATGATGGCTGTAACTTAAGTCTGGATAAATAGCACACTCACCCCAATGCTAAAGCTGATCATGGGATGCTTCTTGTCTTTTTGCAATGTGATGATTTACAGCACTATGCATTGACATTAGGACAGAAAATATAAAGCAGTCACAATAAAAAAAAAATTAAAAAAATAATAAAAAAAACCAACCACACACACAAAAACCCCACGCTGCAGCTCTAACACAGGTTGACTTCTCAATTCCCAACTTTAAATGCTTGTCAAAGGGCTACAATACTTATCATTGATTGATATCTCTACTAATTACCAAAAATATGTTAAACCAAATTGTTTTGCCTGGGTTACAGATTAATGTCATCCCTGAGGGATTCATATCCTCTTAGTCTGAAGGAAAGCAAGAAGTTGTAGTTGAATCAGCACTAAGTAATTATGCAAAACTGTAGCTGGCTGAACAACAGGTTGATTGAAAGAAACAAGATTACTACATCAATAAAATCTGGGTTTTGCTATTAAAAACATTAAATCTCTGAGAAGAAAAAAAATGGAGAGCTCATCTCTTCTCACTGATCAACTGGGACAACTAGCTTCTACATTAAGTAATCAAAAAATGAATGGACTGTCTATTATATTTCTATAATCTGAAATGCACATTTGGTATCCTTCCACCACAGGAACAAATAATTGCCCAAGATTCCCTGTGATCCCCAGTCACCTTCAACCTTTCAAGCACCTTCATCATACCAGACTAAGTTTCACATCTGAGCTATCACAACTTAGGGACAAATATCACCTTTTAGATTCTTTTTCACGACTTAAGCACATAAAGAGCCTCAGCAAACTAAGGCCTATGTATCAAACTCTTCGACCAACCAGATCAATAGAAATACTTAAGTAAATTAATGTAATTTTTCCAAAATGCATTCCATAATGAAGAAATACCTGTTAAAGATTTTGGAAAGTAAGTAAACTTCACAACAGTTTCATAGGACTACTGGCCTGAGAATGCAGCCGATGTCAATGTGCAAGTTCAGGTGAATTTGGAAGATCATGTCTCAGAGGGACAGACTCAGTATTTGTGTACATTACGTGATGCCATTCATGTTATACTGCTTTTAGCTTCAGTGACTGATTTGAGGCCAAATATTTTTGTTATAAAGATAAATGCGTTGGAAATACCAGTACTGTTTCTTTCAGTACAAGACAGCAGTAATGTAAGTAATATCAAGATGATTCCAGTTTGACTACTCAGGAAGCAATCTTTTTCACTAGAAAAATCTCCAGTTACTATAAATTCTTTAATTGAACTATTAATTCTTAAGGATTCATCAACAAGCTACCAGTACTTCTTGCAAAGCTGTAACACTTATGAAATAGAAGATAGATATGCAATTTCTCTAATCTTGTGACAAGCTCAGGTCCTTCCCATTCTAACCCATAAAACAGAAAAATTACATTTTTCTTTTAATCGATCTTTAAAATCATAAACATTCACAGGGAAATTTGTTGGAAATAGGATGCCTGCATTTTGTTTGAAAATCAAATTGGCTGTGCGGCATTTCCTCTTGGCACTAGGAGGGTTTATGAGATTTAAATAATATAAAGCAGTCTTGTGCAACATATTGACGTCAAATCTGAGCATGTCTCAGTGTATCACTGATATTAAGAAGTCTAAAGAAAAATATGGTAGATTTAGAGTTAGTTGGAAAGACTGAAGTACATATATTCATACACTTGTTGTATGTGTTAACAACACATAGGTCCCAGCAGTATGTACAATCTACCTTTAGACAACCTGAGTTAAGAGAAGCAGACACTGAGAAAACCTTTACCTGAAGAGTAATATCAAGACTGGCTTGATATTTCTGGAAAACTCATGGATGCTTTTCCTTATGGATTATATTTAAATAAACTTCATCAAATCATAAAGCAATTTTCACTTCTATCATGACCACTGTTACATTTTCCAAGTAAACTGTATTTTATGTACTGGAATATATGCTGTTTGTATTGTCTTCCATGCCAATAAAATTTTATAATGACATAAACTTCTGTAAAGTCTGTCCTGCATTAATAAGTTCACCAAAATAAGCAGCAATGAATGGTTAAGGCTTGAGAAATATATTGAGATAAAAGCCTGCCTTAAGGTTTCCTGGTCTTAAAATGCTGCTGGAGATTGGGCCAGCTGGGCAAACAGGTCTACTGAGGCTGCACACAGCTCCCGGTGAGGAGGCATCCTACCCTGGCAGAGATACCTGAAGGGTACATCCAGCCCAAAGACAAGGCACACTCCTTTTTTGAAAGCTGAGTAAAAAGCACTAGTATCTGTTCAAATGAGGAGATTAAATCCTACAGAAGCTACAAAGTGTCCTTGTAATTCTGAATTTTTGAAGGTCAAAGATTGTAAACCTATACTTTCCTAGCGGAACCAGCTTTAGACAAATCTGTTGGCCAGTTCTGAGACTAAGTGGACCCAGCTGCACCCAAAGAAATTTAGAAAGTACAATTGTCTCACTGAATCCTCAGGACTCAAGAGGAGGGACCACAACATGATTATACAAAACATTGTAATAGATAATAGAGTTCTTTAGACACCACATTGACAATATTTAGATATTGCATTAGCAATAAATCTAAACACAATCATCCACACAATCACTGTGTCCCACCTGTCATACACTGCTGAGCACCTTCTCTCAACTATTCTGCCACATTAAAACTGGTGCAGAGAGGAGGGTAATTCATTCAGGCATATCAAGCAGCAATTTAGTCATTCCCTTTGGAAAGAAACACATGTATTCAAATAAACTAGAAATAGATGTCTCAGAGAACTTTTACAAGCCAACAACTGCAAGCCCACACAGAAGGGGAGAGCTTGGACCCAACAAGATGGTACTGGAAAGGTAAAACAGCACTGTAAGGGAATGCATGGGATCAGTAAAAGATGGAAAACGAAAGGATGTAATATGTAAAGTGCTTGCAGCATATCTGACTGCTGCCCAAAGTAAGTGCCAGGGACTTCACAAAGAAAAAGGCCAAGATAGAAATCAAGCAAAATATGACTTGCAGTGAATTCAAGGACAGAATAAGGAAATTAGAAGGAAAATAAGAAGCCACAATAGAACAAACAGAACCTTTAAAAATCATAGTCTCACCTGAAGATTGGGACAGAGGCATTTGGAAAGACCCTGAGGACATGGAAAGAATCAGAACAGGAGGAACAGAAACTAGTCAGACCAATAAGCCAAACAAAGACCACCAAAATTATGGGTGATGGAGTAAATCAAACACATTGGAAATCCATCTCATATACACCTGGGAAGCTTGCAAAACTACAAGAAAAACAGAGCAGAAATCAGGGGAACACTGAGGCAGAATACACCTGCTGAGTAAGCCTGAGAGGGGGATAGAATCCCACTGTCTCCAGAGGACTACTCTGGTCCAAGGGTATTTCTAATTGGACTAGAGGGTAAAAAATCAATAACATGTTTAGAGCTGCATACCAGGAAGAAGGGACAGACCCATGAGACTGAGGGAAGCCTAATACTTTAGCAGCAAAAGGCCCAAATGAAATTACAGAACCTGTTACTAAAGCAGCTTCCATGCAACTAATGGACCAACACGGCCCAGACAACTTTCTACAGCCCTGATGGAAAACTTGGGATATCTCAGACCCTCGACAAGAGAGCCACATCTGTCTTCAAATAAAGGAGGAGCAAACAGAGCAAACTCTTACCTATAACCTTGCTCAGGCTGCCTCTAGCTGTCACCTGGGGAGAATCAGAACACAGCCTGTACACACACAGAGGTTAAGGAAGGGGGAGAGCAAGTGTTTTAATCTAGAAATGCTGAAGCTGTCCAGGCCATAAGACTGGCAACACCAGCCCTTACCCCAGCTGGATCCGGGCTACCGACTAGAAGACCTGTGTTCAATGAAGAACAAAATCATTTGTGGAGAGAATGATGAGCACTATGAGGTGGACTATGATGAGGTATTCCTGAGACAATGCACAATGAAGTAAGAACTTGTGGTGTCTGAATGTCTGAAAAGCCTCCACCTGCTTGACCCTCAGCATCACTGTTCACTACTGCAAAAGGAACTGTCAAAGGTAAAAAAAAAAACAAGACAGTGACTGGAACAGGTTCTCCATGTGACATAACTAACAAACAGAACAGAACTCAGCACAGAGAAAAACCAGCCATGTTATCTACTTATCTCTAAGGCCCCAAAGACAGAGCTCTCCTCTCCCGACTGACCCAGGAGCTAAGACAGCTCTCATGCCAGACAAATGCCTTAGGCCTGGACCCATAACTGGGAAAACGTAACAACAGTGGACATTGGGAATAATCCCATTTAAGTATCACACTGTCAAAACTACAAGCCTGTTTCCAGGGAAAAGCAGCCCATAACAGTGGACCTTGCAAATACAGGCTGGGCACCCATGATATTACCATTCCAATGAGGATCAGTGCATCACATTAGCTCTAGGTGGGTTTATCCCACTCACTGCCCTGACAGCATCACTTAAATTTCCCACAAACACTGTAACACAGCTGATCATTGCTGTAGGGCTGGCCACTCTGCCCTGCCAACACACTGTGTCTATACTAGCCTGTCACTCTGACTGTTTAAAAAACAACTCTTCTAAGATATCACTTCAAGCTTAAGGATCCCCTTAGCTACTAAGCTGCCAGCCCTGGGAGTTGTAAGACATGCCAGCCTGGATAGAGCAAAATGAGTATTTCTTAAAGGGAACTGCAGATATGGATATCTTAACTAATTTGAAGCTTTTTATCCTGGGAATTTTATCTTTTCCACGGTTTTCTTTCCTGCTAGTTTCTCACTTAACACTTTCTGGCTATCAGAAATGTCAATATCAAATGGGAACTCAAGTTACATCTGCTACTTGTTATATAAGAGCAATCCACACTCTGTATGTAATCCATACAGTATTAGCAGGATCATTTTTGAAACGAAGCTTCACATGTTATTCAAATCAATTAGTCACAATTATATTAATACAGATTTTACCATACAGATTTTAAGCATATTTTACATGAAATAAAGCTTAAGAATCTTGGTAACTTCAATTAGGAGTCTCAAATGTAAATTTAAGGAGTAAAAAATGTAAAAAGGAGTCTCAGATAAAATTTAAATTGCATTATATAAATATTTTATTTAAAGGCAGACTGGTGCAATTCTGGAATAAAAAATACCATCAACATTCCACTCTCACTCAGACTTCATACAATTTGGTTGCAAAGACTTCACTGGACTGGAATAACCACAAGGTATTTGACTGATTCCACTGATCCTCTTTATACTCCTATATTTTAATTTTTATTATAACTCTGAGAAAATTACACTATAGTGCCCACTCTACCCTTCCTTCAATTGCTGGGTCTGCACAGCCTCTAGCACAACCTGAGATACCAAAGGACATCTCATCTGTCCTGAAGCTGCCCATGCAGCAGCATACAAATCTACGGATTTCCATGTCTTACTTGGAATCCTTTCACAGATGTCTTAGACCTGAGTGAAATTCAGCTTCAGATTAAGGTACCTAGATTTTGATGTCTACTGAAAACAAAAGGATTTGATTCAGTTACCAAAATATAGTGATTTACTACTACCCAAGATGTTGGACAGCCCATCTACTCTCCAGCAACCACTCTGGAAGGGGACAAGTCCCCCACAGGCCCTGCGTCATACCTGTACCTGATCTGATGATGTTTCTGATACCAGGGGACATCAAAAATGACACTGGATCATATTCAGATAATTGAACCAATCCCACCTTAGATCTCTTACCAGCAGAGATAATGAAAATTATCTCTGGAAAATAGCCCAGCCCACTGAAGTGGACGTTCAGCTAAATTTCTCCCCATTCCACAGATGACATTAACTGTACCTCCATCACCTGTAATGAAAGCACAGATCTCGTTTTGCATGTAAGCACAGGTGCCTTAGTAAAGAACTAACTGCCCTACACAGAGCAAGAAGACTGTCATCCCAAACAAGTCACTGAGCAAGGCAGAATGTGAATGTGCCAATGTGTCATCCTTACACTGCAGATTGTCCCAGCATCTGAAAGTGTTTTACGGGGAAGGCATAAACATGCCTTGTGACATATAAAATTCAGTGGTTTGCCAGTTCAAATCGGAGAGAACAGTGATAAAGGAGTACAGCTACCCCAGCCAGAGACAGGCAGAGCCTGGACAGCCCACGCTGCACAGACGGATACTGCCTGACAACTAATTCAGCAGGGAATGGCCATTCTATATGTACTATAATGGAGGAGTTTATGGCAATTTCATCTAGTGGCATGGCTCACTGTTTAATGAAAACACTAGTCTGTTAGTTACCTCTGAGTTGTCAATTATTAAAAACATTTTAAAATTAGAGTTTCCCTATTTGTTTTAATTGTTTACTGATTCATAAAATATCACTTTTTTGGTGGTATATATCTATTTGAGAAGGAAGATGTCTTTCTGGGGTTGCAATTTAAGCCTGATTTCTACTCAGAGTTTCAAAATTATCTTATCTAGAAAGTCCTCATAATCAAGCTGAAGCTTTTGATTGGTAACATTTACTTTGGGATATTAATATCCATAGACAAATTCCCCCTCAGTTTCCTAACATTTCAATTAATCTTCAAATATATTCCAAGGCAGCTCTTCTAAGCACTCTTCTGTATAGCAGCAGTCTATCCCTGAGAGGATGATGATTTCAGTTCATTTTTCATTCTCAAAAAACATTAGAGAGCTACATCTTCTTTGTATATGAGATAACTTTGGACGGCACCTCAGCTCCAATCCTTAGATGGGAACCATTAAATTCAGAAATTCCTTATCTCTTTCTAGGACTATAAACTCTAGCTATATTCAGCGCTAAGATGAACTCCTCCCTGTTGAGTCTATTTCCTTCCACTGCTCTGAATTATGTTTCATATGCCCAGAGAAAGCAGTTTTAATAAAGTCTTCACAGTCTTTGTAATAGAGGAAGAAAAAACACACATTTCCCTGTTCAGCTTACTGAGAAAAGAACCTTGCTTTACCTTTGCACTACAAAGAAACACCACACCATTTTCTTCTAAAGAAAAACATTCCTCTAGCAGCAGAGTGTTCTCCAGGCCAACTTAATGCCTCAGAATAGCTGCATTACCATTCCTTGGTCTCCTAAATATTCAAAACTCATGAAATTTTAATAGGACTGTGGTAGCACAGAACTTGAGGTATCTTCCTGCACTGCTTTTACTGTTCTAGAAAGAGAGAAGCCAACCATTCCAGACACAAGCAACAGATACAGGGGACAGTCAGACTTCAAGCAGATTGGGAAATATCCCAGCCAGCCAACTGTCACACAGAACATTTAGACAGGTGGGAAATACCTCTTCATGTATTTTGAAATCATCAATCATGATGCAATGGACTGTATTTTTTCCTAGTCCACTACCTTGACTTAAAATTTATTATTCACAGGTCTGTTTTAATATACCTAAAAACAGATTGGCCAATCTATGAAAGACTTATAAAATATGCTTGCCCTTAATTTTAATCAATACTTAATTTTAGCAATGCACTGTAAGTGAAATATAATTTTCTCCCCATCCCTTTCCCAAGAAACTGGCAAGTTCATAGTGGCTACAGGAAAGAAACCCAAATATATTTACTGTTCAAAATTAAACTTTTTAAAAATCTCTTTTCTCATAATAATAAAAAGTTGCTTGTTAACTAAAGAATCAACACTCCTTGGTAAAATTTATTTCAATTTAACTTTTTTGTCTTCTTAGAGAAACAGAGAATGTCCAGAGCTTTTATAGCAGCCTGTTCAAATTATTTGACCATTTTTAGGACTTGATGTTCTATGGTTCAGATACTAGTATAAAGAAGATTTTATTCAAAGCTTCAGTTCTCAGTCTACTCAGGGCACCCCAGCAATTCATTTCAAATCAGAAAATCTACTTGGAGTATGACTTTGTATCCAAAGTGACTACAGAAATTGATAACTACACAGAGAAGGATGAATGGACACCACATCCATCTGTAGCCAGGACAAAACCACTGGAGCAGCTGCTGAGCTCTCAGAGCACTTTTCTGGGTTTTTTTTTTTTTCCTGACATACAGCACAGTTATCTGAGAAGTGCATACCTCCCACTAAACATCTTGGGACTGGTTTGAGTACAGTTGCCAGTATACGAATAATTTCAGACAGATATAAATTAATTATAAATGACTCATGCCATGTTTAGTCTTCCAGATGCTATACAGATCTGGACATAAATAATACTAGCAAGCCATAGACAGTATACAGCATTATACAATTAGATCTGTAGAAACACAGCCACAGAAAGGGTGTATTTTTGCATTTTTGTTGTTTAGAATTATTTTAAAACCATATGTGACAAACTTTATCATGTAAACAAAAGTGGATATTTTTCAAAAACCATAAGATACTATAAGATACCAAACATTGCATTTCATTTGACTTTCTATAAATCACCTGATCAAACCAAAAAATGGATAGAAGGTAAGTTCAGAACTGAACAGTAACCTACTTTCAACACATAAGTGACCTTAGTTAACTGTAGTCATAAATAATATGTATGGACAACTCTGTGGCCATCAGCAGCATTATGTTTTAGAAAGATTAGCAGAAATTTCTGAAAAGCAAAGCTTTCCTATCACTATTACCTATTACTCATTAAAAACATCCAGAACAAGGCACAGATGCATCCTCCCTAAGGAAATAGCCTAAAATATTGCAAAAGTAAAACCACATTTGAGTGTGCACATGTAAAGGAAGAAAGAAAATTAGGAAACTACGAGAGAGATCATACATGCTTTGCTTTTTAAACCACTCTTTTGAATTGCAGAAGTTCTGAATAATTTATTAAATAACATAGAATAACAGAGGTTTTGAGGGGGAGCCACAAACATGATAGCTTAAGGAAATAGGGTGGAAAGAATTATCTGAAATGCACTTAAGAGCAAAGCAGAAAAATGTCACAACAGTAGTATGAAAGTTTTTTTGTTGGAAATGGAGAGGGAAACTGTGTGATGAGTATGAGGAACACAGTACCATGATGTGGAGCTGTGCAAACCTGACAACAGAAGAAAATAAATGAAGAGGGATTGGACATTATCAACATCTTAATATACACTAACAAAATATAATAGGGTCAACAAACTTCCTCTGGCCTCAAGACCAGCTGTTACATACAACTCATCTGTTTGCCTAAACTAACTATGGCAAAGGTCAAGTTTTTATGCAACTCTGAACCATGCCCAGGTTCTCTCTGGGAGAATTCCAGTTGGACTGCCTCAAAATCGTATCAGAAAATATCCTACAAACTTAACAATGTGAGCAAAAGTGCCAGTCCTTGTGCTTTAGTACTATCCCATTTCATTTAACACTATGGATACAGCTTTTGTGTATTAAAGGAAGAAAGGACAAAGGACTACAGAACACACATTCTTTAATTTCCTCACCACTTTTGCACATCCTACACAGGCTCCCTAGCAGAGCCCTCCAGCTCTCTTTGAAGTGATGAGTTTGTAGATCCCTCCATCCAAGCCTCACACCTCTGCCAGTACAAGAGGCAAACCTGATCCAGTGCACAATGGTGGCTATTAAGTGTTACATCTTCAGCCTGTTTCACAAAATAGCAAAAGTACACTCAAATATGTGAATTCAGTCGGGCATTAGACCTTGTGTTAACATTTATGTACAAGTACAGGGAAATAACCACATCTCTGTGTTCCTCTTCAACATCAATGAGGGACTTCTGAATTACAAAATGATCAGGACCATTTCATAACCCACAATAACAATATGGATATACAGAGTAGGCTTTCCAAGTGTGTTCCAGCATCTGACTGTTCCCAGTGAAATGACCAACTGAACCCCATGCTTCTCAAAAATTAGGATACACTGAAAGAACAGCAGTTTGGAAGACACTACTCAACCTTCTAAACAGATGCAGTCTGAACTTACATTGATCACCAACTTGCTTAGTCATTTCCAGCTGACAGAAGAAACAGTATCATTTTTCCAATCTGAAATAATTTTTTCCACCAATCTCATAATCTTACATAAAAACATATAAACCACTCTGCAGTGGAGAGAGTCAGCTTGATTTATTTGTTGCTAGGTATGCAGTACTTACAGAAAATGAAAGTCAAACCTTGGTTTTTTATTAAATGCCCTGTAGAGTTAATTACTTCCACAGGTGACTATAGTACCTAATTATTCTATTTTATGGGGTTTTAATGCACTCCTAAATTTTACAAGTGTCTGGGTTTTTTGTTTTTTTTTTTTTAAAGGGAAAAAAGATACAGTCAATGAATTTTCCAGAATACCTCTGTAAAACCTGTCTTCAACCACTGGAATAACCTCCCAGGGACATGGTAAATCCCCATCACTGGATGTTTTCAGTACATGATTGGTCACAGTGCTACGTAATCTGATACAGGCTCCCTTTCCCACAGAAAGTTAAACCAGATAATCTCTCAAGGTCTCTTCCAACTTGGGCTGCTCTATGACTCTCTCACCCCCCCTTTAGAATAAATTAAAGTTGCTTTTTCATAAATCATTGCAAGTCAGTCATGATGTGGTTAACTTCACTTTATCCTTTCCTGGTTCTTTAAAGTAAAAGGACTAAGCACACCAATTGCTTCCCATAAAATTAACATTTTCATTTCTCATCATTGCCAAGCAAAATATTCTGACAACATTGTAATTATCTTCTCTTAGCAGTTAGTTACATAAACACAGTTGGTCCTGCAGTAGTTCATCCTGCCCTAAATACCACATAAGGATAGGCTCTTGTCCCAAAACTCTTACCTGCTAAGGTAGTTACCCAAATCTTGGTGCATCTTACTGCATCACATTTATAATCTGGAGCTTCATACAGATCTGGACAGCTGTACCTAATCAGAAATTATACAAATAAGGAAATTCTGCCCTCGTGCAGCTTCCATCACAATCAACAGTGTTAACCCTGGTCATACTGCTATTTCAGAAGCAAACTACTTGTCCAGTTGTTTTCAGCGTAACTGGTTTTTAAACCACACCTAAGTTATGCTTCTTCCTCTATCACATTAATTTTCTTTGCAGCCTAGTATGAAGAATCTTATCAAAGGCTTTGTGAAAATCCTAGAACATTATGTCTGACAGGTAACTTTTACAGACTTTGCCTACTTTTTTTTCAAAGAACTCCGACAGACTGAAAAAGAACACTCTTCCTCAGAGAAATTCTGATACCTTTCCCCATCACACTAGACAAACAGGACACTCAGTCTTTAATGACAATCTTCACCTTACCCAAAATTCTCAAGAAAACTCCTAGACTGTAACTCACTATCTCCTGCCTTCTCCCATAAGGACAGCATCACAGTACTGACACTACAGTCTTCCTTAAAAATTACTGGTTGGAAATACAATGTGCTCTAGCAGTTTTCCATTTGCATAAGTGGTTTGATTCAGAGTATTTAAAATGTGCATAATGCTCTAAATATACATAACACTTCACAGATATGTAGTGACAGGTCAAGTCTGTCCTGTGAAATTTAGAACCTACTAAATAAGGCTATTTAGAGAAACATTATCCAGACCTAAATTTCTGCTTTATTTCATATGGGTATTTCTACAGAGAGAAATAATATTTGATTCAGTCAGATGTTTTATGAAATAATTTTGATTCTCAGTTTAGAGAAACACAAAGTGAAAGCGAAAAAAGTAATATACAACTAGAAAGCTGTATTATACATGTGCATATGTGTATAACTAGATAGAGTGCATGCATATATATATACACACACATATAGTTATACCATCAATACAAGCTTCCATAAAATGAAAGACTAATAACTACTTTCTGAAAGATTAGGGAACTAATTAAAACAAAAAGGAAAGCATATATACTAATAGTCAATCTTGAACTACTATGTTGCAAATAAGATCATCCACATCAAATAAATACACTCTCAAAGCTGTTTGTTCAATACAATATCGTGGTAGCTTTCACAAGTGCAATTCAAATATCAGGCTTACAACTGGGATTGATTCCTTCTTAGAAAACATGAAGCTCATGCTCAGACCTTATTTTTACTACTGCTTGATGAGCTAAGGGACACGTTATACTTAGAGGCAGCATTCTAGCATTTTTTTGGTTGCTTGCTTGCTTTTTTGCTTCACTGACATCTCTCTGGCCTATTGACATAAAAGAAAGTGGCTTGGAGCAGAGGCAAAATGCCTCTGCAGGTCCTGGCAGATTAGGAAATAGCGGCCTTCTCTAGCAGTCATTCTTGGAAATGCTAGCTGGGGGAAAATGAGCTGAAGCAGCACAGAAGAGAAATGAGCTGGCAGTTTTACCTCCAAGGAAACTAATATATGTGTGACTCCCGGGGAGGAACTGTTTAGGAGCAAAGATCTACAATATCTGCATAGTTATGCCAAGATACCATTGCTCTCTGGAAACAGACACTACATTTTTTGCTGGTCACTGACTGCTGAACTACACTAGCTCAGTTTACACCATCTGCTCTGCTACCTTTATATGGAACTGACTTGCTGTGGGGTTTTTGGGAGCTGTCTGGCTAACTATCGTTTCTCCATTTTTTATGTTTCTTTGTATCTTCACATTATTTCCAGAAAAAAAAAAAAACTGGAGGAAAATTAAAATAAAAAATAAAATAATTGGCTTGCTTAAGAAACATTAAGTGTAGGAAAACCAGCAATAGTTGACCATGTGGTGAACACACACGGACAGACACCAGCTGTGTTCAAGCAGTGTAGAATTGATGCCTGCATGAGTTGGTAAAGTTCTGGTGACAGAGTTATGAATAAGAAGAGAAACCTTTTCTGGTATTGAAAAGCATATGGCAAAGACAGAAGTATTATCTGTTTTATCTATTTGGGTTATTTTCATAACACTGATTTTCATGAGTCATCACTACTTTCAAAATTTCAAAACAAATGTGTTTGTAGAATATAGTAGTTGTATTTGGGTAGAAAAATAATTTAAAATCAATAATTCACCTATGTTAGACCAATACTATAGTTCTTCTTCTCCTTTATACTGGAATTGGTCTTTCAAAATATATGAATTATGATATCTTATAAGAATATAACTATCAAAACCAACTAATTCACAGGTATGCTTTTGTCTTTACAAAGTAAATTTAGATTTACTAGCAATGTGTTTCAGAAATGGTGCTAATCACTGCTTTTTACTATAAACCAAGTCACACTTTTAGATTAAGCTGGAATTAAAGGAAGCACTATTAAGTACATTTCTGACTAGCATAAAGGGAGATTAAAGATAACAACTGATTACAATAACATCAAGAAACCCAGAGCCAATGAGTTTCTCTCTGCTTGAAATCTACAGCAAGGTAGTCTTGAAACATGAAAGATCTTCAAATAGTTTTAGATTAAATACTACTTAGATCATTCAGTTTTTAGTTCTCAGACTAGTTGAGAATTTATACTTTATATATAAATAGAATTGATAGTAATTTCATAGAGGTAAGACGTGGCACAAAGCTGAAGCAAACAATCCTGACTAAAACTGTACTTGCTTCACATAAAGCAGATCACTTGCTGCAGCATGGTCCAGGAACTGTGTATCAGTTTGGATTCTGGTTAGGATAAATATCCTTGTACTTCAGCTGTCAGAAGGGCCTCTGCAGTTGGGGCCAAAGAAATTCCAACTGCTTTGTGGCAGCTAGCAACAAGAGGAAAGACAAGAGGAGGAAGGCAACAGTGGCAGAAGTCTTCGGGGAAGAAAAAGGATGAGGAGACATCACTGTGACTTGGAAAACTGGCTGAGATAACACTAATACTGCTAGTAAATATATTTGAAAAACTAAAATTTTTGAAAATTTCCAAAGACTGAAAAAGCTAAAATACTACCAAGATTCAACAGAACAAAAGGAAATAATAACAGACTAAAACAAAATTATAAATTATTAATAGAAATTAATAACATATCTCTAAAAATTAGAAAGATACCAAATAATTGCTGACTCAGACTTACTACAAATCATGGCATATCTGCTTTTGCAACAAATTTCTAAAGACCCCTGAAAATTCTTCAGCTTTTTAAACCAAGTATCATCTAGATGAACAATGTTCATTTCTACTGAACATAAAAATTCTTCTTGCACCAGTACTCTGGGAGAGTTATGGTATGTCATGCTTTCAATGGGATGTCTGGGAAGATGTTAACAAAATACATTCCCTCTATTAAAACTGGAGACAATTTTTTCAATTGATAAAACCCAAGGTGCAGTTTAACAAAACAGAGCTTAAAACAATGCATCAAAAATGAGACAACCCCCCTAAGAAGAGCTAGGAAATAATTCTGTTGAAATGTGTAAGAGTTCTGTCAATAATATACCCATATTTTAGGAAGAAACGGAATGCACATTCAGAATTTTTAGGCAGCCCATCAAGTTTCAGTACCACCCTTAAATTTGAAAGAGGACTGAACAAAAAGAAAATAAAATTTAAAGATTCACACTTTCAAATTCGATCATTTTTTCTTAATTCTTTATGTTTTAATCTCAGAATTGTAACTTTCCACTGTTTTGGTGGACTTAGAGATTATTTAATGCGAATTTTTCAGGGTGAAGATCAAATAGAGCTTTACTAATACAGTTTTTAAAACACGAAACTGACATTTGACTTATTCAAAATGCAATTATCTTTTAGACTACCAAGAATCTACCAGCTTAATAAAAGCTCAGGTTAAGGAGCCCATATTTATTAGTGTCATTGAGATAATTGCATTTGATTTTCTTTGCTGGCTGTAAGAACTTTCAGTAGCAATTTTATTATCTGACCTAAAGCTATAGGTGATAAGCAAAACATGACTTGGCAAGTGGCAGTTTAAACACTTCCTGCAGCCCATCATGCCTTAAGAGACATAATACATTTTTAAAATAAAACTCTAGAGATGAAATGCTGGCTTGCTTCCTGCAAGGAAGAACTCCAGGGTAAAGAAGTCAAGATACTGTCAGAGAAAAAATAAAAAGAAACTGAATATGAAGAGTCATATGCCGAAGAGGAACAGGCACACATTTGGCAAATATGATCATCACTAGAGATTGATGCAACTCCACCCTGCATTAGTTTTAATAAAAAACTATTTTTCAAGCTGCTGCACTAGGTTACCATTTAGCATTGCTGAACCTGGAGATAGAGTTGCGGTGCCAAATGAACAAAATTGAACAACACTGATCTCATTCTAAGCAGAAAATCATATGCTAGAGGATAGCAGAGATCCCACAAAGCAGGCATCCACAACGTGCAGCCATCAAACTGGGGGGTTCACTTCTGCAGCATGGTTTATTATCTGAGCAGGAAAAAACAGCTGCAGCCACTCAGTTTTTGGGTTCTAGGTAAAGCTTACACCATTCCCTTTTTGCATCCATCCACCTGTACTAGTATGAGAGTCCTAAATGGCATATGTTAGAGGCAGTAATGCTTTATCTGGTCTGAAGACTTGCAGTAGCCCACAAGTAAGGAACACCCTCTTTAGAGTGCACACAGTGGTGCACAGGTCTCTTGGAATTTAATCCCCAAGATGCTGTCCCAGAACAGCATTACAATTTACGTCATCTCATTGTGCCCACTTTGCTTTTGTGATGCTTACAAAGTCCCATACTCAGCTGCCCAACATTTCTGCACAGTCCTGTTAAAATGACACAACTTCACAGTACTGCAATAGCAGAATTTTATTAGTAGGTATCCCATTTTAATCTGCTTATTCTTTGAGCAAGTATGTTGTCTGTAAATCTTCCACACTTCCACATTATTCCAAAAGGTTAATGTTCTGCTAGTGTTTGGCTTACTGCTTATTCTTGGTTCCACAACAACAGTGAATCAACGTAATACTGTATGTAGCCTTGCTCCCAAGGTAAGAGAAAGCAGTATATACCCTACACCAACCATGGTAACGAGACTGCCTTTAGCTGATATAAACACACTGATGAAAACCTTTCCCTACTTAAAAAGCAAGTCTCTCACAGGTTTCATTTCAAGGTAAAACCAGATACTGTATAAAAAAGAGAACTACAAAAAATACAGTAACACAACCAACAAAGCACTTGAAGGTGAGAAAAAATTTCAATGCAGGAAATCAAGTGCTGACAAACTAATACATTACAAAGGATGCTGCTAGCTGAATCCAGACTACTGGACTGAAATGAGGTACCTGTGCTGGGCTGACCACCAATGCTGCTCTATCACTGCCCTCCTCAGCTGGATAAGGGAGAGAAAAGGCAGTGAACAGCCCCCTAGGTTGAGATAAAGGAAGGGAGGGATCCACTCACTATTTATTGACACCAGCAAAAGAGACTTGACTTGGGGAAATTAACTGAATTTATTACCAATTAAATCAGAGAAGGATAATCAAAAATAAAACCAAATCTTACAATCATCTTCCCCCTGCTACCCCTCCCTTCCTCCCACTTTAATTTTTGTTGAATCCATTCAGTNCTCGGTCCCAGCTCAGGTATGCCAGTGTGACTGACAGAGGGGCTCCAGCAGGGACAGGCAGGGAAGTTTTTCAAAACTGCATTCCTGATTCTCTCCCTTGTTCCCCATCAGAGGGGCCAGGCATCGAGGTTGGCTCATCACACATTGACTCTGCCACTTC
Source organism: Hylia prasina (assembly GCA_013397195.1). Lineage (NCBI taxonomy): Eukaryota > Metazoa > Chordata > Aves > Passeriformes > Sylviidae > Hylia > Hylia prasina. The sequence continues at coordinate 237,253 of VYXD01000792.1, read as the reverse complement.
TTTCTCTTCAGGGGAAGGACTCCTCACACACTTTTCCTGTTCCAGCATGGGGTCCCTCCCATGAGAGACAGTCCTCCATGTGTGGGTACACAAAAAATAGAATAAAAACAGAAGGGCGCAGAAGCAGCTTGCTACTTAAGAAACAAAGAAATGCCTAGAAGAAGATGACAGTGTTGTTGAAAGACATACATTAAGAAAACTGGATTATTTTGCAAAACAAAGAATAGTGCAGTCTAGACCCTGTTGTGATGGCAGGAAGACCTTCCTATCCAGGCCAGGATGCATGGGTTGTTGGTTGGTATACTTGCAGAGAAAATCAAGAACTTCTAAATACATTAACTGAGAGAAAGGATGGAGAAATCATAGGTTCAATACTTAACTGGAAAGGACCAAAGGTTACCAAAGCAAACACAGCTATTAGAGATGGCACTGGAAAGCACACTCATGGATATCTCCACAGAAAAGAGATGAACTGAATGGAAATTTTAAATGAGCAGATAATATGAACAGTGGCACTTGGGTAGGAGGCACCTCCAGGACAGAATCCAAGGCTCAGTGATGGCATTTAGGGGCAACTGCGTTATGCAGCGAATCAGTTTCCTGACAAACAACAAATGGTAAAAACATAGTATGTACTACCACTATACACTGACAGAGCCTCTCACACCTACATCTTATAGCTTGTAATCCAAGTGGGACAATGGCACCACATGACAGAGGACAAGTGAAAGGGAAAGCAAACGAATTACGAAAAAGAACAGTAAAAAGAAAGTAAATATTACGACCTTCCAGATGCAAGATCCTCACTATGAGGTGCAAAAGACTGAGTGACTTATTATGCACATGCACATATAAAGTAAGACACTATGACTTTCTCCCCCTTTCCCATCCACTGCGTAGCTTAAGCAACAGGCTTCCATATATACAGTTGCTGGCAAGAAAGCACTAGAGGGCTTTTGTACCCAACAGGACCATTGAGTGAGGAACCATGGAGTAGATGGCACCCAGAAAAGATGGTCAGTGGGCATGGGATATTCAGCCACTTCAAATGAAGCAATACCAACAACCAAAGAAATTATGTATTCCAGCCTCTAAAGAAAACTTCTTTTCTTCACTAGCAGTAATTATTCCCCAAGCACGTCTTCCCAGATTTTCTAAAAAAGGCGTGTGCTGCATCATCCCCCAGTCTGATGTTTATGCAATTTACTAACAGCATAGGGTTACTTCTAAAGTACCACACAGAAATAATAGACTTCAATACAAGTTGTACCTCAATTCAGGCACATGAGAACAATCTCAAAAGTTAACTTTGAACATCAATACCCATGTTTTCTAATGACTGATTACTTGTAAAGTTGTAGTAAACAGCTGCAAGACATCCCTTTAGGAATGAACACAAATGGACATTAAAGACACGACTTTTTTCCCCTGCAGATGTCAGGTATTTTTCTTAAAGTGATAGCAATAATATTATGATAGCTGAGATTAGCTGGCACCTGAAAACTCTTTTTCAAAGGTCTCCAATAAATCGTTACTGTAAAATGGTACTATTTTTCTTTCAGAATAACTCTTACAGTAAGATCATTATCTCAGCAGTACTGAGACTTGCCTCTGGACCAAACATCCCTTCCCAGTCCATGTACTTCAGGCTATAAGCATTTAAATCATGAGAGATAGGGAAGCTATAGAATTCAGAGGTCACAAGCTTATGGCCTTTATACTACTCAGCATTCAAATGAGGGACTAAACTCCTGAGGGCCTTTTCTCAGCCTGTTGAAAAAGCACCCTATAGACTACTACAGGCAATAGTGATGTCTCACAGGTTATGAGACAGTTTTACCTTAATTCACTCACTTATCCAGTGGAAAGAAATGGACAGCAAGCGGCTATCTGGACTGAAACCTCCTAGGACAAACACAGAAATTTTTAATGATTGAAATTATACCCCCCAATACTGAATTAATGAACAAAGATGGTGTTTAAAAAAGTATCCAAAACTTCATGTCTTGGCAAATGATCAGCTCAAAAACACGTTCTTTCAAAATCTAAAATCACTTTGATATCAATGGCAGCATCATGTACAAAGTGAAGCTGAGGGCAGAAGCAATACGCTGCAGATACTCTCAGCAGATTCAGAGGTAAGAAAACTCGCTTTTAATAACCAGTATTGTGCTACATATCAAAATTTTTTAAGTTTTAAAACATAATAGAAGAATTTTCCAATGTAGGGACAGGATAACACTATAAATACTACTTTTGTTAAGCTTTGGGAAAGGTTTTGATGTTGTCCTCTGTCTCTACCCATTGGCAGAAATCCCAGAAGCCACACGTGCAATAAAATTAGGAGTCAAGAATGTATTTCTGGAGTCCACTGAAAAAATGTGTCATTTTCAATCAAGTAGCAAAAAGAAAAAACTTGCCCCAAATCCCTAATTTACTTCCTCTCATTCACATATGCATGAAACATATATGTTTGAGCTCAGGAAAGCAACGTAATACTCTAAAAGCAAAAACTCACAACATTCAAGTACAGTTCAATCTATTTTCCCCAGCAAATTGTATAGTGGATTAGCAAATTATGATATGCCACTTAAAAAGTACTACTTAAATGTACCTGTTGCAATTCTAATTTTAAAAAGACAAACACTTCAATTAAATAGTGCAATGTTAAAAATTAAAAACATCAAACATTCAAATTCAAACAGAAAACTAGCTTTAGCACAGCTGGAAATCACTCTTAATGGTGTGACTGAAATTAAGCATTTTGCTCTGCATCACCCTTTTTAAAAATACAGTACTGTATAATTCTATTCCCAGAGCATATTCACCCTGAACAGAATCCCCTCACAAAGCCGCTGGTGATGAAAAGAGCTCCTTGGAACAGCAACACAGCATTTATCAGATATTTAACTTTGGCATCTAGACTTAATTTTTGCCACAGTCTTTCTTCATGCACAAACCACACATATGCAGCCAAAATGTCCAATCAAAATCTTCTTCCTTACTTCTCTGAAGGGACACCTAACAAGTTTAACATAACACACACTTAATAACAAGGTTTTCACTGATTTTCCTCCTCAGGAGTTTTAGTGGCATGTTCTAGAAAAGGTTAATTTTTTCTGTATTAGTTCTACCAGAAAGCTTCAGATTTTCCTATCTGTGCCTTCTGTTCTGAGCTAAGCAACATCTGAAGTCATTATTTTTATCTGACATTTATTATCTTCCTAAATACTGTCATACTTAATTCCACCACTACTAGACTCTGATAGAAGAAAATACTTTCTATGGTGCAAGAAGTCTATCAAACAATTTTGAAGTGGGTTCCTTGTCAGTGAGGTCACAGCCCCCAAAACCCATCTCCAGAACCTTCTGACACTTTTAATAGTTTTTATTTAACCTAAGCAAAGGAAAGAAAACATGAAGCAACTAAAACTGAATTTCAGTTATATTTTTCTACCCTGTTTAAATGAAGATTGACAGTGTACAGCAATATGAACAATATCTAAGGATGAAGAGAGAAGATGGAATTTGAATCTAGGGGAAGATGCTCAGGGAAAAAAAAAACAAACCTGTTTGAAGGCTCAGTATTAGGTTTCAATGAAACAGCCTGAATTTGACACATGAATAAATCCATCCACTTGGGATTGTAGCTGGAGGAAGGTGCTCTATAAAGAAGCTAAACCTCAGGAGGAGTTTGGAAGTTAAATAAAAATATCATGGAACTCAAATGCTGCAGCAAACAATAACCCAAGGAACAATACACCCATTAATATGTCCCAGGAAGATCCACTTTTATAGGGCTGAAGACAATAACATTTAGATAAACTACAAAAATCCACAGTGATTTGGAACATTTCTCAAAAGAGTCTCAGAGCTGAGTTAAGACTCAAGAAATAAATGCAGGATGTTCAAATGCAGGAGAAAGATTAACACAATAAATTGAACAGAGAGCACTGTAAGAAAAAGATAACAACTAAGTTGTGTGCCCCATAAGACAAATGGAAAGATACCAAAGTGCCTTGGGATAGCTAACAGTGTAACAAAATTCCATACCATCCAGGCATCTAAAGCAACCCAGTGGTGACTACTCCTGTTTAAACTACACAACAAACAACTCTAAATATGGAGTAAAAAGAAAAGAAATCATTTAGTAAAACAATCTCCATTTTCTAAGCATTCTGGAATAAACGTAACAAGAATGGCCACACGGCATCTTGGAGAGTACTGAAATTGCCCCCCTGCAGCAGTTGAAAAGCCAACTGCTTCTGTATTTTGGGTGTAATGAAAACAAAGTGCCACCATACATTAATACCATTCAATAAGACAGACACAAGTGTCAAAGTAGGTGTTCTCATCTGAGGTACGAGTGGCCAGAAATCAGTAGAGAAAGACATGGCAGTCACAATTCCTCAGAATTTGAGGAAAAACAGAGTTGAGCAAAATCCATAAAAAAACGTGGTTTCATATAAAACAGGAACTCCTACTGCCAGTGTTACTAAGGAGAACAACAATTATCTAAAGATGCCTAGCAGAATAAATTTTCACCTGCTAAGGTAAAACATGAAGCCAAGCACTTTATAGACTCTGGACAAAACCCTTAGTAGAAAATAAAATTTTTGTCCCAGTTCCCAAGATTGGAATTTGTAAAAAAAAAATGCTAAAACGCATGACTGTGATTGCAGATTATGAAACATTCATAAAAATTTATCAAACTAAAACCTGTATTGAGGAAACCAATAAGGCTTGTAGCCCATGTCAAAAATAAAATCAAACAGAAAGAAAACACTCATCATTGTGATAAGAAAAATCATGTCTCTGGAATGCTGTGGGTAAAATTTTTATTATGTTGGTTGGGAAGGTGGGAAAGGGGCAAGAGGAATCAAACCATAAAGCTATAAGACTTTGTGGTTGGTTTTTATTTTTTCCTAGATGAGTGTTCTCTCCCTTTCCTAAAATAATCTAATGAGAAGATGCTATGTATAATAAAATCCTGCATATCAATTTTACTAAGTTTATTAATCTGCTGTATATAAGATGTTCTGTAATAGTCCACAGTTCAGTGGTTTTTTGATATACATGGAAGTATGGCTTAATACGGATTTCAAATAGTCAGTATCCCCAACTTAAAAAATGTGAAAAAATAATATTAAAATAAAGGATGCCTTAAAAATGTTCTGGAGTTTGATTCTGATCCACTGTTAGAGAATAGTACAAATCATGAACAAAATGTCAAGAAAAATTCACACTGCCAGAAACTAATACAGGAAACTATCCCCCAGCATATTAACTTATATAAGGAAAGTGACTAAATTTATTTTTAAAAAAGTAACCAAACACCAAAATCTGACAGGAAATGCCAGATGTATTGTGTATTTCATTTCAGTCAAACTGGTGAAGTCCATCCTTAAGCCCCAGCTCTGGTCTTCATCCATCTGTATGCTGGGTCAAGCCTACAACACAGCAATGCTGCTCTCCATGAAGAACGCTGGTTTTCCTGAGAAACTGAAGCACATTCTACACAACAACGCAAATAACTGAAAGACAAACATTTCACCTCAAATTTCAGTTAGGTCACACATTTCGTGCCTCTGACAGCTACAATAGAGTCTGCTGCAGGATAATAACCTTATCATATCTTGTATGGCATTGTATCTTTTCCTAATTTGCACTTCACTTTTTCATTTTAAACCAGCGCATGGACCTGAATTACCCTTTACTGAGTAGTATCACAGGTGCTAAAGCTGCCCAGAAAAGCCTTCCAACACATAAATTGTAACACAGCCTTCCAGTGTCTTACAGAATGTGTATATATATATTTAAATCACATATTTATTAGGATGGGAAAGTTAATTCAAACTTATATGACCCAATTCGAGTCACTCCAATTGTTTTCTTTTACCATGAAAGCCAGCAAGATGCAAAATCTAACAATATAACAAAACAATTTTACTTCAGAATTGTTAGTCAAAACTACTCTTTAAATACACTGCTTCATCAATACAACTTTTTTACTACTTTTTCTTCAAAGTTGTTTTTATCCTCTCCAAACATTTTGTTTCAGTTTATGGCTATCACAGCAGTGAGTTTACAAAACACAGGAGAGTTGGCTGCAAATTGGTGCTCACATCACTGTGAGTGCTGCTGCTCTTTAATCTCCTGCAGACCCTGCAACTGAACACTTTCTGAATATAATCCTGGCACATCTGAACTATCTTCTGTGCAATTCCATAAGGCTGAATAAAGTGTCCACCATAATCATCTCATCTTTGGCCTGAGAACTTAGTGAGCTGTAGCTGATACAAATAAAAGTCCAAGTTCAGAGCTCCTAACACTAGTAAACTCCATTCCAAAGTTTGAAGACTATTATGAGAAGAAAGAAGAAAACTCCATATCTAAAATTTCAATCTGTTCAGTCTTGCACTTCTACCTATTAAAATAAAAAGCGTAAGTAAACTATTAACTGGCTAACCACAGTACCAAAAGGATTGTAAATATTACTATCATGGAAGATCTCATTTACGGTTTAGTACAAAACTGGGAGAATCACTGTAACATAGATTGTTGTGTTTTATTTACTGGATAATTTCACACATATATATGGATGACAGACACCTATAGAGTCCCTCTGAATACATAAAATACCACAATATCAAAACTATGTAATTCTTAACAGAAGCTTTTCAGAAAGAGTTGAATTTCATTTTATTTCTTTCTTAAATAAACTAACAGCATTTTCAATTGCTTATTATACTACATTTATCTACCCATTTTAACTGGATAAAATTTAACTAAAAGCTTCCAGAACTACTCACTTAGTGTTCAACAATTTGTGCTATCAAGAGTTGCTTAGAATTAAAGTAGCTGAATATTTTTTACCTGTTAAATTTGTATTTTCTTCACATATTGAATTTTCTTCTCTATATCTATCTATATATCTCTATTGCTACTTTGTTTTCCACTTCCTCTACAATCTTCCTATTATTTTATATCTTTATTCTCATCCTTTTTATATATTCCCTCCATTTTCTCTTCCCTTTTCCCCATCCTTCCTTCTCTCTAACTCCTCTTTCACCATTAAAAAAACCCCAGCCTTTAAATAAAGGCTGTGAGAAGGGACAGAGTTGAAATTTCAAGAATCAGAAAAATGCAGGCAAAATTTCATAGCAGCTTCTAATTATTTTCTATTTGTCTCCAAATCAGGACATCTTAAGTGTTTGGATGGATGCAAAATCACATCGAGTTCCTGCTTTGCGTCAAAACCAAGCTGCTCCTTTTCCACTTCATGTTGAAAACATCTCCCACTTCCACCACCAGAAGCACTTGGATAGCATACAGTACAAACATTCCTTTAAAAAGGCATATCAAAATATTTCTAGCAAAAACTTAGTCCTCTCTTCCCCCTTGCATCTGACATATCATTCCAGATTATTCATACACTTTGGAGCAGCAAGAGACTTTTCGTGCTGAACAGATGGTTTGTGTGTTCTAACAAGCTGGTACTGCATGAACAACTTTTTGTCATGCACAACTCAACATAAACTACTGTATAGCCAGGTTACCTCACAGTTTAGTCCATTAAAAGAAGAGCAACAAAACAGGTTACATTAATACCTCCTTGCCCACATTCACTGCTGACCTTGGATCCCTTTGACACTGATGAGTAAAACCCTTCTTTACAGACTTGTGCACAACCTGGTCTGATGGTGTTTACACCAAACCATTTGCAGTAAGTAAAGAACAAACCAACCACTCCTGTAACAGCAGCAACAACCTCTGGACAACCCCTAACAAATCAAATAGAATCAGGGCATCCTGCAATATTGTATTTACAAAGACAGAATGATCTTTTTTAAATGGGAGTGTGGGATCAGGAAAAGGAGTCCATGCAATGTCAGAACTGGGTGTAGTGGATTACCCACAAATGGCTTTTGAGCACAGTAATAAATTGATAAAATTCATTTATTTACCTGGATTTGCAAGTATGAGGAGGATGTTATTTCAAATTTTACAGTGGGCTAAATCCTACTCCTTTGCACACAAGTGTTAGTGAAATAATTTCAAATCTGTACCTGTGCAAAAGTTGAAGCTATTAGATAGCTCTACAGCCTTATGGAGAGACCAGGATAAGAAGCATCATTTACCAAAACTAACTCTCCATTTTCTTGTTGAACAGCTTTCTGAAGACAGTAAGGAAAAAAGTCTCCTGGAATTTATTTCATCAGTCCTTAATTGCCCTTCAAATAACAAAATAAGAGACATTAAGTCACTTAAATTTGGTGCTGCTCCTTTCAGGAGAACTGGAGAAAAAAATCAGTTTAAGTTAAAATGGGAAAGTCAGGGAACCAGCTCCATGGCTGCAGCAAATCAGTGCAGTCCTAAGTATTTAGGAAGAACAAGTGAGTGCTGCCTCACTCTTTCCTCAGCTAGAGCTCACACTCTGACCTCAGAGCAACCACTGACAACACCAAAATGTTCTGTCCACAATCTCAAAAAAGACAAAATGCAACAAACAAGTTTGCTTAGAAATATTTGTAAAAATCAGTAATATGAGCCTACATTAGCAGAAACACAGGGACAAAGATTTACACTGTAAGAGGCAAGTTAACTCAATTTTCCAACACTGAAAAGCCATTTTAAAACATATGCACAGGGTCCCTGATTTGATGGCAAATTCTCTAACTTCAAGTATTTGAAAGAGAGCTTTGAAACATGTACTTAAATCCCAGGGAACACTAAACTAGGGGATTTGTTTTCTTTCTCCAGTGCTCAAATCTCTTTGGAAAACTCCTTTTCCTTGATTTGCAGTGCTGCTCTTTGGAAGTTGACTGATTATGAGCCAGGGGCTTTGATCCCTACTTTTGCTTTTGCTGAAGACACACCTGCCTTTAGCAGTTAGCAAAGCTAAAATGTTTCTACTATAAAACAAATAGACATTTTTTTCCAGATCTAAAGCAGAGCAAAAAGGAAGAACACAGATTTTGACAAAATCTTTTACAGACCAGCACATAATATTATTTTTTCTGGTAGTTACATGGATTGCCAGAATTCAAAGTATTTTATGAATCAAAAAGCTTTTGACTTTTTTTTTACATCTGTCAGTATAACCCTTACAAGAGATAGATGCTAAAATATCTGATGAGCACTTCAGCAGGTGCAGAGAAATTCTAAAACAGCACTGACCTACCCTGTGTCTTTCAGCCTCTGCATCATACTAACCCAAGAACAATACACAGGAATGCCCAGTGCAAGCAGAGCATTTGAAGTTTTTAAGGTGTCTTTGGTTATGTCATATGTAGCCATATATGACCATCAAAACTTTGTACCACCTTAATTAAGTGTGAATAATCTTCAATATTGCCAGATTAGCATTATTAGAAGTTCCATTTGATTTTTTTTTCAGTATTCAAACTAAAAAATTCCCTTTCAGCAGCAAAGGTTGTGACATCAGGAATGGGCATGATTTCAGGAGGGTTTTTTTTTTTTTTTGGGGGGGGGGGGGGGCCTAGGGGAGTTGGAGGTTTTTAACCTGCTGAAAGTCTTAAATAATTCTTCTAGGTTTTATTAGTTTCAGCCCTTTTTAGGCTAAAGAAATAGCTGTACTCATTTCCAGCAGGATTCTAATTAAAATATGACAGGATTTACAGAGGACTGTAATAACTAGGATTATTTTTGCCTGCAAATTTAAAAATTAATAATTTTGTTCTAAAATTAATAAGAATACCGCACATTTCTTATGAAGCTCTTTTCACATCCAGATCTCAAAGATTAGAATGAAATTCAGCATCAGTCTACATCTTACAGATGGGAATTTTAGAATGTATTCATTGAAGCAAAACTCCATGTACTATGCACGCCAGATCTTTACACAAGTATTAAGGTTTTCCATTTTTCTGGTCAGACTGCACAATCTTATTTTTTTATACAGCCAAATATTAAACTGCAGCATCAGTAAAGTTCTGTACTTTACACACTTGATTTTACAAACTATCTGCTTCCTTGCTTATTCTGATATAGTGCACTGATACCCATCAAAGGACTGAAAAATGCAAGGTGAAGAAAAGAGGAATGCACACCTTCTTCAGAATGCTTAGCAGGATACACCTGCAAAACAGATTTTTTTTTCCCTATTGTGTATGCTTTCTTAACACCTCAAATCCTGATGAAAACACTCTTCCTATTATTTATTTTCAAAATATTTTAAAGAAAATTGTATATTCTAAGGTCAGCTGTGACAACACTGAATCTTCCTCCACATTCAGCAGTTGGAGAAAAGAGATTTAATTGAAGCAGTTAAAAGTAGCTTATTTTTCAAAAGGCACTCTAACCCTGAACTGAGGTGCCAGGTGACTACAGTGAACCTGCCAATCCAGAAAACAACTATTTCATATAAGCAGCATGTGTAGCCTACAGTACAGCTACGAGGCACAGAAAGGTGTAACATATTCCCATTTCAAGAAACCTTGCAGAGGAACTACCAAACAGCAGCTACATTTATGCCTTCTAAAGTAAGGCCCAAGACATCTCATTTTTTGAGCTTGAAAACTGTGTCCCTGTGTTGTGGAGGAACTGTTTCGCTCTCATGGCACTGCTTTAGTGGGTTAGGCAGATGTTCAGCCTTTATTGGAAGACTCAGCACAGGTCATTGCTGATCATATCAGATTTTATAGACTACTAAATAGCCTAGCATGCTCCAGCAAATCTTGTTGTCCGTATACATTGTCTGCATATTGCCTAAATGAGAAAAGTATACATCCAATGAAGAAGAATTTGATGTATCTGTTGGACCCGACTAGCGCTTTCCCAGAAGGTGCCAGGACATGAATCTCTATTTTGGCATGTGGAGCCCAATCATGCCACCTCCTGGTTGGGAATGGCCACTCTATTCTACACATTACACAGGTGTTCAGTGCTTAGGAAGTTAACAGTTGACTGGATTTTTCTACTCAGCTATCCAGGTATTCTGCCTTCTCTTGGCACTAACTACAAATACAACACTTTGCCAAATTCTTGAATTTTAAAATGCTTGCTTAGAGGTAAAGAGGAAGACAGATGGACAATTACAGTGATTGCACCCTGAAAGTATTTACCAAGGAGACTAAATATGACATAAATTTACTAAAAGAATTCCCAGGACAAGAAAATACTCTTCCCCTTCAAGAAAAACATTCATGTTGCCAAAAAAACAGCACTTTGTTGATCAGGCTCTGGGCAACCAGATAAACCTCAGCAAATACCTTTGACCTTCCCTTAAACAGTTGGTACTAAATTCTGGTATCTGCACTGAATTGCACCTTTAGCAGCTCCACCGATTCAAACAGCAATATTTAAAGAGCAAAGTACCTTTTATTTTAACCAGGGTATCAGAATCTAACCTTCAATTACTGCACTCATATTGTTGCCTCTTTGTAAAACAATTTACTGTGTTTCAAAGTACATGTTTTCTAAGATCGCATATCAAATGGTCTTCAGCTGCTTCAGATGGCTGAAAGAATTTTATTATTTTAATTTTTTTAAATCACATTTATAATTTCTTTTTTCTCTCCTCTGAAGCAAGCCTGCCTTTTATGACTAAAAAGCTGGGGTCAATATAAACACAACATTTGCTTTGTTATACTCATTCAAACATTTTATTATATTTTGTTTTCCATAAATCTGGTTTTCACTTGGGATTCATCTGCCTTCATCTGCATCATTTGCCTTCTGCAAGGCAAAAGCATGTCCTATTAGCTATACCAGTCAATAGATCATATTTGTATTACAAGGACTGCCTGATAGCCCACTAATGGCAACAGAAAAATTCCCATTAACTTTAGTCAGCTTTGAACCAAGTCCGCAATGCCTAGCACATCACTACTTTATAGAAATCCTAAGTAGCTTGTATTCATCTAGAGTTTGCACTTTTTATTGAAAAGGCTCCAAATGATCAATACAAATCTAGTTTCTAATGAAACCAAGGTACCTAAAATACACACTCTCAATATTAGCATGTTTCCTGAGTCCATCTACTGGGAATTTACAGTGCATTTCTTGAGACAGCAAAGCAAACAATGATTAATACCAACTATTTTGTGAATACAGATTTCTTCTCACCTGAAGTAAACATCAGGAATAAATGAAATAATAAGCAGAATAGTGACCGCTCACAGATTAATATTAATGTATGAATTTACATTAACATTTTACATTAATCTTATTTTAGTCCAAAGGTTTGTTAAGACAAGTGAACTCATAAATTTGCAAGCATATTTCCACAAGTAGTTTTCAATGAAAAAAATTATAATAATCTAAAAGTATGAGACATCTGGTTTTAGCAGACTTGATCAACAGCCTTTCACATCTGGGGTTAAGGATATGATTGTCATATTCTATATTTCCAAGACAAATAATTTTCATATAACAACCTTATTATTATCCTAGGTTTTTAACAGAAACACACACCCATGAACTAAAGTTGTATTCCTATATATGAAAAGAAAATCAATCTCCAACAGTCCAAAGAAACCCCAAACCCACATACAACCATGTATTAGTTGAAATCCTGAATACAAGACAGCATAAACTTGCATTATGTCAACAGTTCTCTACTATCTAGAACTACTACTGCAGGCTTGTATGAAAGACCCTACTAATGCTCACTAAGTGCAAAGGCTAATCTTTTGAGTAATCATGTCCCGTTCTACAAGAAGTCTGTATGGGAATGATAGCTGAGCTATATGAATCTTAATTTACACAACTTGGAGGTTTAACAAACTCTGCTATGCCACATGGAATGATCTAGGGACTTAACTCAAGATTAAAGTTAAAGGCCTGATTCTCATTGCCTTCAGAATGCCAGCTGAAATTCTGAGGTCAGTTGCACTGTCATTATAGAGAGAGAAATTAGCTACCTCATTACCCTAGTAATGCTGATATTTCCATGGGGAGAGATGCTCTTACTTTGGCCTGCTCTTTCCAATAGGTCTTTTCCCTTTATGTTTATATTACAAAACACAAAGCTGCTTTAAGAATACACTACGCAAGATATTCCAAAACCACACATATAATAAATAAACACAAACATATATAGACACATACATAGATAATCTGTTTGACCCCAAAAAGTACACAGACAATTAGTTGGCGCTTTAGCCTATTAAATAGATTACTGATATAAAATTAGTTTTGAACTACCAAGCAGTTCCAGCTGGTTGTAGCTTTCTGTGTCATCCACACCTTCACAGCTAAAGTGACACCCTTATTTTTATATTCATAATCACAGACATCTTACACAAAGCAATAGATATTTACAAACATGCAAAAGTAACACATGTAAGAAGCTGGTACCTTCCATGGTAGGGAGCAGCACTAGAACAGAGAGGCTCTCAGTTCTCCCTGCAGCTCTAGAGTGTGCTTCAGTATAAGCACAAGCTGGGTACAAAAGGCGTTGCTCAAGAACATGCTCTTCACTTTTGACATTTTTTTATCTAACCAAGCATTACCTGAATTCATACATTTATCAGGACATCTCCTGACTAAATGCAGAACAATTTTACCAGAGAAAATAGCTACTGGTAAGCAGTATACAATAAAACAGTTTAAAACTATACATGAAACAGGGACACTCTTCCAGCTCTTATAACAGCCTAGCACACAAAATAGTTCACTTTATATGGAAAAGCCCTTTCCAACAGATGGAGATTAGCTTATTCTTTAGAGTTCAACTATTACAATTACAAGGTATTCAATTTTATTACATTTTCAATGCATTTTGCAAAAGTCTGAAAAAACTTAGGGTGAGGCAAGTATCACCAGCCACTCACCTTCTTCCAGTAGATGACTTATCAATGACTCTTCCATTTCTAACAGTGCAACAGTGATGTAGGATCTACTTCTACATGAAACAGGTTATAACCCATGGGGAAATCAAGTATCTTCCGATTAAGGCACTCAATTAGCCATTTAGAGACTAGGTTCATTGTCAGAATCCCTCGGTGATTTTTAAAGAAATTGGGTTTTGTCTCCACACCTTGTATTTAAATAGCACTGGTACCTTTTCCCTCACCTTTCTTTATGTTGTTTGGTAAGTATGCAAATAGTCTGCCAAAGGAAATGCCCCTTTTCTGGGGATTTAACCAGATCCATGTAAGGACTAAAGTAAGTGATTTCTAGTCATCCCTTAATGGTGAGGGATAAATAGCTACTGATTCAAGTATGCATCTGACACAGGTCAACCTGAAGGACATAGACCTACATATTGAAAACATAAGTAATTTCTTGGTTTTAATATTGGTTAAGTACACCAAAATACACAAACAAAAAAAACACACAACAGAGTCAAACCAAAAAAAACAAAGGGGGGGGTGGAAATGGGCAGTCTTATCTTTACAAGGTAAACCCACTGTCGCAAATCAGAAGCATTTTTCCAGAATACTTACCACTTGTGTGCCCTTCTCTGGTTTCTCACAGCAACACAACTGTTCTCAGCCTCAGGTTTTAGCCGCCAACATGAAACAACACAGCACTTTCAAGTCAGAGTGAATGCTTGGGGCTCTGACCACCAAAGCAAATCTACACTTACGCATTTTATACAAAATGTACTGGAAATCAAAAATGCTTAGGACACCACAAAAAGAACACCTGGCTGGCATCGTTATGGATGTAGCTGATTGCACATTACGTTCTAAAGAACAGAAATCCAGAGTCTGGAAACAATGTTTCATCATTGATATAACCTAGAAATTATTCACTACTACAGAGATCCTTCCTCCAGGATCCCATTCTCTTCTGGCACGCAAAAAAGTTCTGCCCATTCTATAAATTTCCTTTCTATTTATACCCAGCAGCAACCAGTCCATTAATTTTAATTTTCTTAAGTAGTAACATTCTTACTTTGGTTAAGTGTTTTAACAGTCATCATATGTTAGACTCTAAAACGAATCTCTAGAAAGCTTGACAGATGGTGTTTTGAAGGATAATGCCAGGTACCTGGTGTGAATCTGACATTAGCATTCTCTCAGACAACTCACCTTCATCTTTTAAAAAATAGGGTGAAATAATGCATAGTCCTACTTACGCTAAGAAGGAATGAGAAAACTGTTCATTCATTCAATCTCACAGTAGCTCAAAATGTAACTTTTGCATGAACTTGATGCCTAGAAAAACCAATTTTATTTTCCTTTTTTTTACTTTTCTTTGCCTACTTTCAGTTTTGTCCTTCCTGCCGTTTCCTCCTTTCCCATACACACACAGTCTCAGTGGATACTTCCCCCCTCTGGGAAACGATTGAACTGCAAGGTTCCAAAAATATATTCCTGTAAGAAATAAGGACTTTGTTTATGTTATTTTTATGTTATGATTATTAAAAAAATAACTGTAAAAGCAGCATGGCTGCCTCTTTAGCAGCAAGGCAGCTATGACAAAAGAGTACTAAATGGGTCTGTATTCATACTGAAATTCAGTATGAATTTCAAAGCTATCAAACAGAAGCACTCCAAAAAAACCTGGACTCAATATCTTCATTCACAATCAATAGTACATACATTAAGGAAAGACAATATAAAAACTGCTGACAGAGGAAAAACACTAACTGCTTAGCATAGTAAATCTGAATTAGTTATGATTTTCTTTAAGCCATAAACAGAACTTGGGAAATTATTTATCAACTCCAAATGTGAGTTTATTTGAATGTGTGACTCTCAAGGGCCTGACCATACATTTCTTTGCTTTAGTCTCATTTAAGAGCTTGATAGGTTGTCTTGATTTATGCATCATTCATTCCTACTTCTTTTCAACATTTGGTTCCAAGTTCAACAAGGGTTTTTCAAAAGACTATTAAAAATCTAAGGAGAAAAACATGCATAAGAGGATTACACTTCGGCAAAAGTTGAAAGTCCGTACCACGAGGTCTTCACTCAACCGCTATATTGAGCGGTTATTAAAAGAGAGACTAAACTATAAACTTTCTAAAGAACCTCTAGCTGAGGTCCAACTAAACCTCTACTCCAACTAAAGCAAGGAAAGCAGGGCGAATTACACTGAGTAACAAAACGCTGTAACCAGTGTATTCTGATCCCCGCACAAAACCAAGAGGAAATCACCATGTCCTGGATGAAACTGTCATGAAATTGATAAGCCATATCCAATCAACGTCTGACATCGCGCCGTCAACTGAAACAGCGCCGCATTAACGGCATAATAGTATTACCATATAAACCTTATTACTTCAGCGTGCAAAACAAGATATAACGAGTGTAATGAGACGCCAGCATCTGTCTTTGTGTAAGCGAGCCCGGGAGCCAGGGGAGCGCTTCCCGCAGAGGCGAACCAGCGGCGGCAGAGCCGGCGCACGGCGAGCGAGCGCGGGCGGAGGGGAGCGGGGCACTCGCTGCAGCCGCCGGGGGCTGCGGCCGGACGGGTCCCTCGGCGCGGC
>VYXD01000792.1:154775-219727 GCA_013397195.1 Hylia prasina | reverse complement strand
CGGCTGCGGCCGTGTCCCTACGCGTGGCCGCGGCTCTGTGCCCGCCGTGACTCCGCGTCGCCTGCGCGGTGCCTGCCCCGCCTGCCGGGCGCTGTCCGCGGTGCTGAAGCCGGGAGGCGGCGGCGCTGCCCGGCTCTCCGGAGCTGCTCTCCTCCTCCCCGCCCCGGCCCCCTCCGCAGCCCGCGGCGCCTCCCCCGAGCTCCGCCGCGCTCCCCGGGCTCCTCGGCCCTCCGGGTCCGGGGAGACGCCTCGCTAAAGCGGTGTCGCATCGGCGGCGTGGCCGTGCTGGAGCTGCCAGACAGCTTCTCCCCTGAGGATGCGATCAGAGCATCAGCCACCGGGCACCGCTGGTCACAGACCGCGCCGAAAATGTCTGCCCGTGCCTGCTGCGCGCAGCTGGAGAGGGCGCAGCAGGGGCCTGGAGGTCCTGTGGGAAAAGGGCGATCTCTGTCGAGGAATGCCGTGCTGCAGCTTCCACGGCCCCTCCTGACAGAACTAGAGCTATTATGCAATTGAAGTGTCTACAGCTGGGGTAAATAAAATTGATTTTCAGTATAGTTTAGCTTTAAGTATACATTTCCTTTAGGTTATATTTATTCAGGATTTTCCCCCAACAGACCATACAGTAAAGTGTTTCGATTTTGAAAGTAAACAAAAGATGGCTAACTCATTTAAATTCATTAAAACTCTATTTGTTGGACCTCAAGAACAAACAGTCTATGGCACCATACACCATTTTGTGCTCAACCCCCATGTCACATTCTTTCTTAGTATGCAGCACTAATAGTAATAATTTAGTATCTATTGTAATGAAATAGACAATTGTTGCACATTTTGAATGTGCAACATTCATTTGTGAATGGCCTAGTACTGTTCATTTCAAAGTTTTATTTGTTGCTGTTGTGGTGTTTAGATTTTGTTTGTTTGTTTGCGGGTTTGTGTTGGTTCAGAGGAGTTGGCAGAGGAAGAAGGAATGGAGAAAGATAAAAATCAAAGCAAAATGTTTGGCATCCACAAGGTTTTGAATGTGTTGTTCAGACATTACATAAAAATTTGGTCTGTGATGTTTTCAAAATCCTAAGATATATACAGGCAACCTTTATGCAATTTCCACTCGGCATGCAGATAATTGAGGGACTGTGTGTGTTTACAAAAATATGTAGAGAATGTTGGTGACCAATGCCTTATTATTCTGTAGTATTTCCAGTACTGAGGGATAAAATACCTGAGAACCAATCTTCCTGCTGAGAAAGAACAGAAGCAGGAAAATAGTTGATTTTAGCAAACTTAGAAAACACTGAAGAAGCAGAGAAGACTGATAGGAGAATTGAAAGGTTTAATAGTCAATCAGCTTTTACTACAAAATGTGTGTGGGGATAAAGGGAAGACGTAAGTCCTTGTTTAAAAAACAAACAAATAAAACAAAGAAAAGCACAGAACTAAGATAGTTTATTAATAATTTACCCTGATTCAATTTACCGCATGAATAGTTCTCCTTTCCCATTGAACAGCATAGGAAGAAATGGCGGTGTTTGCAACACAGCTCGGGTCTGTCTTGTTCAAAAGATCACCTGTGTCATCAGATTGTATTTCTGCACCTCTGTTTTTCAGAATAATTCAGGCTGGTGCTCCTCAGCTTAGAAAGAGGGAAGACCAATGACTGGTGTGTTCTCTTAAAGCAACTTCAAGATGAATGTAAGCCATCCCCTCAGAAGTAATCCTGGTCTGGTAGCTTTCAAAACATACCATATAGTCATGTATATGGAAAATGAATTTTGGGGTTTTCCATCTGGGGTGTTATAAGAATAATGTTACTTTAGTCTATTTAATTGTACTTAACCTACTTAGATCACAGGAAGCTTTGATTTAAACACCTTTAAATTTATTAAACAGTGGGAAGTGCTAAATTCATTAAACTTTTTTTTTTTTCTGGTCAAAGGAGTAGGCATCAGGCTTCATTGCACATCTTTTTACAGCAAACTAGACAGAAACAATTTCCCCATAAATTCATTTTTGAAAACTTATAAAGTGAAATTGACTTTCAGTGGTACTTAGGTTGCACAGCCATTGAGATACCTTTCTGAATTTTACCTTATACCTCATTAATTAAAAAAGGCATTAAAATCTGTCAGACAGGAAATATTGACCTCTAATGATATCAAACATGACTTCATCGCTAGTTGGAGATCAAATTTTTCACAGCTACTAAAAACCAAAGACACATTTTACAACTCTTTAGTTTGAAGTGTCAAGCCAAATTGAAGTTTATCTGTACTATATTTTATTGCTAAGTCTGACAATGAAGTGGATCACAGCATACCAGATTGCAGTTTATTCAAAGACAGAGCAGGTAACAATCATTATGTGTTTTTGCCAGTGCCATCCAAATACATTGTATTATCATGTAGAACTGAAATCAAAAAGCAGTGGATGCAAACAATTGAAGGAAAAACTCCAAACTTTGCACATGCTTATTCAAAAATTATTAAATCTTTTGAGAATATGCAGTAGAATGAATGGTCAGTGTGAGCATGATTACAATGAATTACCCTTCTGACACCTCACAATAAAGTTGACACAATAATTTAAGTGAATTAATATGTGTGTGTGCGTATATGTAGGACCTCATACATGAAAAAATAGGAATAGTCAAGAGTTTTCTATTTCAGAAATTCAATGTGCTTTCCATTTTCTTTACTGGTTCATTTGATTTAGGTATGGGAAAGGGTTACCTCGTTCCTGAACTAACTGCAAATGAACGTTCAAAAAAATAGGGACTTTCTTCTATAATCTAAATAACCATCTCCTTCCCTGAAAGCAGAATTATAATTTATAATACAAGTAATAAAGAAGCAGCAGTACATCTGCAAAAATGAGGGAATGGCCCCACCTCTTTTACTGTAGTTTATTTAATTCCTTCTTTGAATACAGTCTGTACCCAGGCTCCATCTGATCTCTGCATGCTGTCCTGTGAATACCAGTTCTTGTACCTTGTGGTTTCATGGTTTCATTATGGGGCAACTGAATATTTACAAAGCTTGTTTCCATGTAACAACACTCAGATGGTGTGCTGGGCTTTGGCCAGTGGTGAGTCCAGATGGAAGTGGCTACACCCTCTCCTTGTAGAGGCCAGCCCTGAAGACTCCTGCTTTGCCAACAGCTTGCCGTATAATCCAGAAGGAAAGTGTGCATCAGCAAGTGCACAAGTCACTGCAGATCACCTTCAGACTACCCTAGGCACAGCAAAATACTCAGCTGTATATGGTCCAACACACAGATGGCTGATCTCTGTGGTAAGTCCCTGATTTCAACAGGGTTTTGGTCTCTTCACTCATGCAACTGAATAAACACTTATTTTCTTAAATGGAGACAATTCTTACAGATTAGTTATTAGTCTATACAAATCAAACAAATCAGCTTCAGTTAAAAAAAATATATCAGTACTTACTCATTTCTTTTAAAGAAATAGTTTCATAGTTTAAATAGTTTCATAAACTCAGTGAGCCTACGACCCTAGGAGAGTTCAGTGTGAGTTCCAGGTGTAAAACAAATTCTGCCTTATGCTAAAACTGGGTTTATGACACCCACATTACAAGTTCTTAGTTCATCAAAAACACATCAAATAAAATTATGTGTGTTACAGCTCTAGTTCATGTTAGTATTCTTGCGATGCTGTAAAGAAGAAGTAACAGAAAATGTAACTCAAAATATAAATGCCATGGCAGGTAGCATAGCTTCACTGAAAGGCCTCCTTCATCATTGATTTGGAATAACTTTAAGCAATATAATAAAGTATAAAATAGCAGCTGAACACAGAAAAAATGCTTAAATAGAAACAAACAGCAAAGAATAAAATACAGTCTAGAATGCCTGTTGTCTTCTTTCTTCCTTGTGATGCTACAAAATGACAGAGAAATTGTGACTCTATAACATAGCTATAATTTCCTCCCCTCACATCGAGGTAAACACCAGACCTTACATTTTCCTTGCTTATGTTTGAAGTTCTACCTCTGCTGTTTATTCTGACCTTTATATTACAGCTTATCTATTGAGGGTAGCTCAAACACTTCCACAAAAATCTTCTCCATGATCATAGCACAGTCTCCATTCACCTGGTCTCTCTAACCTTACTGCAATGAATAAGCCTGAATTTATCTTTCAACATCATCTTCAAGAGCTGCTCCTTTTTATATAAAACCTCTGTTTACATGGCTTTCTGATTTCCTTTTCACTTGATACAAAATAATTCCTTTTGTACTTTTCCTTTACTTTGTCCCTTTCTGTGTATTGTTTCCACTGTCCTTCCCCAGCACGCAAGTCTTCCTTTAATACAAATTTCTTCCTTGAAGGATAACAAGAAGAAGGAGAAGAACTAATGCACAAACTGCGGTGCAAAGAAGGTGATATGGGCTTTAGAATAGTAGAATTACAGTTTCCAGACTCCTAGGACTCCTCTTTGAGCTAACCCTTCAGTTCATAGTTATGTGCCAATTATTCAGCACAGCAAACTAGAGAAGTTGGTAGTCTCACAGGGCTTTAGGCATGTAAAAATCACGTCTGAGTCTAGTCCAGCCACTACAGACACCATTAACCGTCAGGAGGTTGAAACAGGCTCTTGCAGCTGTTTATTCATCTGACCTGCAAGTACCTATCTTTGGTTGAGATGAGTCATCCTATGCAAAATCTGATTTCGCTCCACTGGATATAAAGTCAGTAACTAGATTAAACATAAGCATCTATCTTGTACATAACAGCATTAATACAAATGAATTCAAACAGATTTCAGTAGTGTATGACAATAGAGTCCTGAGGAGTTTCTCATTATATAACAGATGAAGGAACAGAAAAATAAGCCTTCCAAAAAGTGCACATGATTTGCATGACAAAATGTATTCTACTTCAGGCATACAGTGGCAGAAAGAGAGAACATGCTCAAAATAAAATGACAGAATTTATTTGAGAAAAAAATATGAAAGATGCATACATATAATTTATCTAAGATGTAAGTAAATGTACAGATGCACAAAAAAAATGCTATATCCAAATGCTAATAAAATTGTTTAGAGACGCAAAAGATATAAGCTAGAAATAAGGGGATTATATTACACATAGGAAAATGTATATTGAATATAACAAGCTGCTTTTGCCATTTCATTTAGCAATTGAACTTTCATTAGAATTAGAAAGCAAAGAAAGGGAAGCTGGTAGGTATGGATAAAAGCTGGTAATACATATAGTTCTGCTTTTCTGTGGATGTGCTTTCCTTTTTGGGGGGATTTGGTGGGGTTTCTTTGGTTGGTTGGTTGGTTTTGGGGTTGGTGGGTTTTTGGCAGGGTTTGTTGGGGTTTTTTTTCAGTGCATTCATAGATTTTTATCCAGTTTTGCTTTAAGTTCTGTTCAGAGAATATTTATCTGTAATTGATTAATTAGCAGCTGGATTTACTGTTAACTTTACTTCCTTAAGAAGGATACAGTGGAGACAGCTCTCTGATCTCAATTATTTTATTGATCAGGTACACAAAGCCCAAATGCAGACAATGAGATAAAATTATGTCCTATTAATCCATTGGTCTGTTGCAATTTTGAAAAAACCTGAAATGAGGCAAATTCAGCAAATGATTTAATATAAGCCTATTTATACATTTATGATGTATAACTCTAGAGAATTTAGCCTGTTCCCACTTACTCATCAGAAGTGTAGAAGTATAAATGGAAAATTCCAGACTAATCACTCACAGATGGTATTTCTCTGACAATCTTAAAATGCAGTATATAAAACTAGAGGACATCCAAAACATCAACAAGCTGAACAAAGAAAATTCTCCACTAAACAAGTTTCAAGATACTTGACCATATTAAAAGGTCAGAAAGAGCTCAGTTAGCTCTCCAAACCTTAGTCAAGAATTACTGTAATTTTGTTCAAAATGAAATGTGACATGGGGAAAGGTATGACACCATACAGCATCTTTATAATTGCATATACTTTTAAGCATTAAGTGATATAATTGTATACTAAAAATGCATTTGAAGTGTATAATACTAGCAATCTTACAGTTTAAGAAAAATGCTACGTGCTAAATATAGGATTAGAAGTTATTACCCTCCAGGACCTTTGAAGAGAAAAACTTTGGAATATTAAAAGAACCTAAATATCTCCACTTTCTTTATACAAACCTATTTTAGGCAGAATATTTCAGTAGAAACCTTAAGAAGCCCTTATTTATCTAATTTTATTGGTGTTATCACTAATATGGAACAAAACAAAAAAACCCATGAAAAATATTTTCTTTCAACAATGTGCATTCTAGTTCAGCAGATGAAGTGAAGTAATATTCATCCCACTCATAAAGATTTGTCTGTTTTTAAAGAAGTCATAAAATCAATACTTCACATATGTTTCAGTCTTACTGGATCATAGCACAAACATTTTCTTGAAAAATTGATGAATGATGAAAAAGAAGATGTTTATAAGACAAAAAATAATTTGAAAATCACATTGGAAATTTATTAGCTGTAAATCATGGCACAATGTTTTAAATTATTTCACAATTTATTTGATTAAAACTGAGCATATCTGAATGTAATATTTTAATGCATAATAGAGACAGATTTTGAGTTCAGAAGAATAAAGAACAGATTTTCAGTAATTTTTTTCTCAAAGTTCTCCATGAAAAGGCTTTCAAATTAACAGTTTTTCATTTAGATAAGAGTGCTTTGACTCTTAAAATATCCATAGTCCACAATGAGCATTTTCATCCAAAAGATTTAGAAAAACCAATATGAACCCAAACTGTAAAACCTTCAGATCATGACGAGTTTCCAAACTTTCAAAACTTACCCTTTCTCCTTGTTTCTTAATATTAGCAAAGGCATTTGATGCTCCCAGCAGTTTCTTTTTTTGAGAATTTGCCGGAATTTGGTTGAACTCTTCATAATTCTCTTAGAGATGTGCATAATAAATGCAGGAGGTAAGGAAAATCAAAAGATAGGAAAATTAAAAAGCAGACAAACATTTAGCAAGTTTGTGGGGGGAAAAAATATTTCCAGTGCCTTTCCAGCTCCAGTAAGAAAAAAGTAATAAGAATGAAAATGTTAGAAGCTCAGCAAATGTTGTCAACGTTGAGCTTTTTAAGCTCATAGTAATGGAGTTCATTTGCTATTTGTGCCAGAGCAAATGGATTTGCTTTATTTCAGGACCTGGGCTGTATTAATCTCAACTATTGCTCAGTTCACCCATGGAGCAAATGGATGATGATTCATTCTTTTCCTAAATAGAGTATTAAGTTCAGCCACATCTTGCAATTACTTAATTTTCCAAATAAGTCATTCCAAAGCTCTAGGATCTAACTCCGTGATTATATAATTTCTTCCAGAGCAGATGAAATTTAAGGATAGATTATACCACAGTTACCCATGTTTAAGCACTGTCCCAGTTCAGGCAGTATCATACTACTTTTATTTAATAACTGAACAGCAATAGAGCCTTCTGATCTTCATTTTATAGGATTTTGTTCTATTATTGTAAACCTTGACATCTCAAGGGTGAGTCAACCTCACAGATTTACCAAAAAAACCAAAAAGCAATAATTACTATGCATTTCTATAAATTTAGTGCAACATATACAGATGGGAAATCAGAAGCTGTAAAATAAAAACTTGTGAGAAACTTCACACAATAATACTTCCCAAACTATATAAATGTCAGCTACCTAAGTTCCTCAAATATAATTACATTTCTTTTATTATTTTTAAAATACGTAGCCTGATGAATTTGAGGAGATTTATTTAAAATATTTTTAAATTAATTATGCAAAACTACATTCCCTAAGAAGTGAAAAAACCCCACATTATTTGTGCAGATGTAATTGTGGCCAGAGAAGCGCAGGATGAGAAGATGTGAGGGGAAAAGCTCACAGAGACGAAGGTCAGAGAAGGAGGGGTAGGAAGTGCTCTAGGCACTGGAGCTGAGATTCCCCTGCAGCCCATGGAGGGCCATGGAGGAACAAAGATCCACCTGCTGTCCATGGAGGAACTCCCGCTGGATTGGCAGAATGCCTGAAAGAAGGCTGTGACCTTGTGGGGATCCCACTCTGGAACAGGCTCCTGGTGGGACTTGTGGCCCCATGGAGAGAGGAGCCCACACTGGAGCAGGTTTGCTGGCAGGAGCTGTGACTTCATGGGGATCCGCAGTGGGGCTGTTTGTGACAAACTGGAGCTCACAGGAAGGACTCATGTCCTCACACAGAGGACTGACTGCCTCCTGTGGGAAGGACACCACAATGGAGCAAGGGAAGAACTCCTCTCCCTAAAAAGGAAGTAGCGGCAGGAACAACGTGACGAACTAGCCATAACCTCCCTGCACTGCTCAAGGGCAGGAAAAACAGAATGAGGAAAAAAATAATCCCAGGAAGGAGGGAAGAAGTGGAGGGGGGGAAAGTGCTTTTCAGATTTGTTTTAGTTCTCAATTATCCTGTTCTGATTTCACTTGGTAATAAATTGAACTAATTTCCATACACCAGCTCTATTTTGGCTGTGACATAATTGGTGAGTGATCTCCAACTGCCATTATCCAAACTTATGAACTTTTTGTTATAATTTCCAGCTATACTCCCTGTCCAGCTGAAGAGAGGGGCGATAGAGTGGCTTTGGTGGGTAACTGGCTAGAGTCAACAGTCTTCTATCTCTGCAGAGTTAAGAACTCCCACTTTGCTTGGGTATTTTTTCCTTAATATATATATAAATAACTAGATTTCTTATGTTTAGTGTCTACACTGCTGCCTGTCTTCTGCTAACCAAATTGCTTTATTATCCTCCTGTATTAATCTATATCCTGAGAAACCGATAAGAATTTTGTGTGTAGATGAGAAAGACTGCTGAATGTTAAATGCATAATGGCAAAATAACTTTACATCTCCTTTTTAGCTCATTTCTCCTTGTATATTTTTCTACCACAAACAGCAATTTCTACATTTAAATGCAAGAAAAATATTGGAAGACAGGTGCAAGGAAGGGACAAAATGAGGTTTCTTAACAAACTAGGAACGAAGGCTAGTACATCAGAACAAGCTTAAATGTTTACAAGACATTTAAAGCTGTGCTAAATAATGTCCTGGCTCTTTCTCTTCAAGAGAGGGCAGATGTCTTACCAAACTAGTCAATTGCTCCCTGTAAGAGAACTTAATCTCTCGTAGCTGATAATATGGTTTTCTCAAGTCACTAAAGCATTGGATGGAAAAAAATAATCAATCCATATTCTTCTATACTGAGGTTACATGTTTCTGCTGAACAGAGATTTGGATATGTTACCATAAAAAATCTAGTTTCTGATGGCTGAAAGCAACCCCTAGTTTAGCAGGAAAACTGCCCATATTCCCATAAAATAGGACATCGAAAAAAATCTGAACATTTTGCCAGTTGCCCTTGTTTCTGCTTTATAAATTTCCTGGTTTAAGCAGAGAGACTGTCCTGGTTTAAAGGTTGGAATTAGGCAACTTCAATAAAGAGCAGATACTAACTATAGAATTCCTGCACTGACTCACCTTTCATTCTTCCAAGGTGCATGGCTTTGGACATATGAATCTAATGGTGGCACCTGATTAGATAGAGATAAAATCCTTTGATAGAAACAGGAAAAGTTATCTGCATTTCTTATTTAGGACTGTTGGCTATGTTCTGATTAGAAACCACATTCTAATTTTATAAATAGGATTTTATTTACTTAAGGAAAACATTTCCAATTGTTTACATGTCGGGGATTTCCCCCCTAAGAGCATGCTTAAAAAAACGGACCACTTCATCTCTACCCAAGAGACTGTGTTGCAATCATCAAATTGTTGTTAACTTTCTTAGACACCTTAGAAGAAATTTCTCACTTGGAAATACTGGGTTTTTTTTCAAATCCTCTTAACCTCATTGGGTTCCTGTTCCTTTGATTTTGTCTGGTTGTCTTCTGACCTTTCACAAGGAATTTATTCTGGTTTGACACAAAGGGGAAGGATAAGTAGCAACTGGAACTATCAATTACCCAACACTGACTTCATTTATTCACCAAAGTTCTTTGCAATTTTTCAGCACTCCTACAGGATCTTTTCAGTATTTGCAGGAATTCAGTCTGATCACTTGATGGTGACCACAGTCTTATTTTTTGCATCAGTAACTTGGTAGATGATAGATTTAACACGTGCTGTTTTCAGGTTTGCTGTAAAAAAGCCTCTATAAAAATGAAAGAAGAGAGCTTCAGACTGGGGCGAGAGGAGAAGAGCTGGAACTCCTGTGAGTTGTTCACTGCAGCTCCATATGAATTCTTCATCAGTACCACTGTCCTACTGTGTGCTTTTACCTGCTAAAGGCTGCTCACGGATTAGAAATTCATCTTTGATAGAAGGAATAAATAATTCCAGGGTGGGAGGAGTAGAAAAAAGACTTTACTCAAAATTTCTGTATACATACTGGGAGAAGGAAAAATAACTAATGACCCGGAAAACAATAGGTATTTTCTTGATTTTGTGGCTCTCCTCTGACTGCTTGACAGTTTTTCCTTATGGTCTATGTTTTGCTTTAGGCTTAAGAAAAAATTGTTTTAATTTAAGAAGCAGTCTGACTATGCTATTCTTTTTACTTCCTCAGATACTATTAGTTCCGTGAATTACTATGTGAAGGCAATGCCCAAGTATAAAGAAATTCAATAACTGTATTTATGCCAAAATAATTTATTGCAGCATCAGATAAAAACACTCCAATTAAAAAGCAAAAAGGAATTATGTGATACCTTATGAGTCAAAACAGAGAAACACAGGTTTGCAGCTAAAAAGATGCCAAAAATGGAAAAAAAACAGTGGTCCAGGCCATAAAATTACACTCCTAGAAACTAAAGCTGTCCCTTCTTGACAGGTATTCTATAGGCATTCAGGTCTGGTCTTTGTTTAAAAAAAAAAAAAAAAAGTATTGCTTTCCCAATTAAGCTCTACCTTGCGTTCTGTTACCTTAATTTTTTTCAATGTGTCTCCTGGAAACAGTGTATATGTTACCAAGACATAAGTATGTACAGGGTCCCTCATGTGTTCCTTGCATGCTTACAGCCATCACTGACAGTGGCTTTGAAGCTTAGCAGTGACTGCCCTGGGTCCGTCCTTCCAAATTTATTTTTCTTTATTCTTCCACTGGGTGCTGCAGGCCAAAATTATTCATATGCTATTTACTGCATTTGTATTCAAATAGTTCTGCAAGACCTTTCCATCTGCCAATGCTTGCAGTAGCAGCGAGAGCTATCCCCAATCTTGGCAGACGTTCTTCTATTCAAGAGGGAGAAACTAAGCACATATGATCTGTCAGTGACCTCAACATGATTTCAGATCCCCCAGTTTTTGAAAGTGAACTGTAGTTCCCAGAATATTCCTGATAAAAGTATCTATGTAGAAAACATTAGAGTTGCATTGCAAATCTGCCACCACAGCACTGCCAGCTGATGGTACGGCCAGTGCTGCAGTTCAGTTGAGAAGAATGACTCATTTCTGCACTAGCACGGGTCCTTTGAACTGAAGATTTTCAACCCCCATGGCCGGGGTTAGCCCCTCACACAGCTCTGTGACAGTCTATTTCCTCATTGAAATTCTGGAGTCACGCTTGATCACACATTCAAGACGATAAGAGTCTACCCTGCGGAGTGGAATTGCTTCACTCGGAAGTCTTTTTGTTAGCTCCTGTCAGAGAGCCAGCATTAACATGTCCTAAGATCCTTGTCAAGGCAAAAGCAAGCTTTTTCTGAAGAATATTACATTGGTGAATGTGAATGAGAGCCTAAGAGACAACCATACTTCACTCACTAAAACATGATTAAGGGGATGAGCTTACTGTTTTATTTAATCTTTAGGTAGTGAGGCATTTTTAAGCACCTGAACTCAAAACCAAGACAGTAGCTAAACTGCAAGAGATACTGCCAAAACATTGATTCTTTAAATTGCTGATAAAGACGCCTCAAACACCTGTTAAGAACAAAATAAGCTTTAAGCCTGTGAGAACTAGAAGAGAAGTAAAGGATGCAATGGCTGTCTCACAAAAAAGATAACCCAACGGCTGGCTAAAGAGGATGAATCTTTAAAACAACTGATATTCATGCCTAAAATACAGAGTTTTATGGGGTTTAAAACTTTTAGAGTGTTTCATACCTACACTTCCATCTGACCCATATGCCTTGGTGTCCCTGACCTAGAAACTATCATTCAGTAGGTGAATACCTTGATTTTGATCTAATATAGATGCAGGTATTAAAACAAGAGTGAGAGAAGTTTATATTTTTGATTGCTTATTTTGTAAACTGAAGTAATTATTTTTTCACATAAATGTGACAGGAGGGCTGATTTTGAGGATCTACACAAGTTCTCCCAGAGCCCTGCCTTTCTGGCATGTGGCAAATACCCTCGGGGCATTGGAAAATTTAATAATAAACTTTTGTGATATCTAATATTACAATTAAGTAGAAACTCACCAGATTAGTTTGAGCAATACCACATGATCCAACCCATTATAAAATGTATTAATTTGGTTAGACTTGTAAGAAGTAACAAAAAAAGACTCCCGGAATGAATAAACTTACTAAATGAATTTACAATGTGTGACAAATTAAGAAGATTACTGCAGGGTCTCATAAGTCTACACAAAACTAAGCTAAAATTAATGATAAACAAAAACGTGCTCCCTTTGAGGTTTACTTTCATCCAGCTGCATCCAGCTATGAAAGGGCTATCAGACAAAACACTAATTAGCAGTCAGTTCAAGACAGTTTCAGAAAGTGATCTGTTGGCTTCCAGTATCTTTTGATACTGTCACCATTTCAGGAAAGTTCCTGCAACTGCATAGTCCCGTTGCTGCCTAGGGGCAGGAGCCACTCAGGAGGTGTGCAGGCTTGCTCTGCAATATGTGAAGGCTAGAACAGCTGGGAATGGCATCCACGTGGAGTGAGTGAGACATTGACAAGGCTGTGTCTTAGCTCCTTACAGTCTTAGACTCCTTACAGTCTTCAGCAACTGGTTCCCATGCTCCAGGGAAGAATCTCTAAAGCCTTGAAAACCTTCTCCTGGAACAGCATTCCTTTCTATGAAATGTGTGGCAGCAGTTACAGCTATGTAGCCTCTCTGATGTGAAATACAGGGTCCACCACCTTTTCCCTGTATTTACTGATTTTTAGGTAAGTCAACCAACACTAGTCTAGACTTGCCGTGGTCTCTTCATTGTCTTCTACAATAAGGTTTCCTTAGAATCCCTTCTGCTGAATCTCTCTCACTGTTTGAAGCTGTTACCTGTCCACCAGCAAAAAGACCAGGCCTGTAACTTGTAGCCTTGTGATTAGGGCATGATGCAGGCACTTTCTAGAGAAGACAATGCACTTCCACCTCTCACACGAGCAAATGCTTAACCTCAGGCCTCTTCTTTCAAGTGAATGCCCTAAACAGCCAGAGTAGAGCTTAATTTTCTTTTGGCCCAGGAAATACTACCAATGCTGGATTATTCAGGAATTTTTAAGAGCTTTTCTTTATAAGAATTTGCAGTACAATGCAAGGTGAAGATGTTCTTCAAATAAAGATGGACTGGTTTAGTGTGTTAGCTGAAAAAGGGGCATCACTATCATGTCCTCCAATTGTCTTTTAAAAAGGTTTGATGTCTGTGATCAATTTCAGGTGCCAAGCACCAGGATGAGTACTTCTGTTTATTTCAGGCCTATAAGTGCATCTCTGAAGGGGACAAGATTTAAAGTATAAACTACAGATGTTAATATCATTTAGCTTTCCAATCATCATATTAGGTTACTTGGTTCCACTAATGAAGTCCTTACTCATGGATTGCATTAAAAAATCTAGATATACTGATGAGACCTAAAGACTCTGCTGTGAAAATACAAATTAGATAATATACAAAGTAGCTTTTGTAAAAGTAGATTGTGTTTTAACATTTTGGTATTCATTTAGACATAAACTATATGTCTCAAAGCCAGCAACCTGACTTAAAGCTATTAAATGCTACTACATTCCCTAGTGGAGAGTTAAGCACCTCTAGAAGAAGCTTCATCTCATTAATCTTTTTATCTGCATTGACTGCAAAGTGAGCTTCAATTTATTGTAAGAGTTTTAGGCAACAAATATTCATATACTACCATAAGCTAGATGGATTCCAACCTCCTGTCTAACCTCAGTAAAACTGTGTCAGATCATCTGCAATTCATATTCACAGGGAGAACTTTTCAGGCCACTGTAACCTACAATTCAGGTAACTTTAGAAAGAGCTGAGGCTGACCATTGGAGAATCAACCTAAAGCCATTTTAAAAATTTATCTGTCCTGAATATATCTTAACCTGGAAACTTTGCACACCTTCCTCTACAAATCTCAAAAATAGACGATTTAAGCTATGAAACTAAAAAAACCCTGAATACTAGTAGATCTAGTAGCTCAGGGAGGATTATTCTGCGGTCTTATTCTTAAAATTCACAGCTCTTTTATCATTCTCTTTTCTGTTCCTTTAGAGTTTGAGAGGGAGATCACTTAAGACATTCCAGTGATATTGATCCTATCTCCACTTAAGTCTTTTATACCTGGAGGTTTGCCAAGTAAAATAGTGTGTTTCAGTGATCTCAAAGCCAATATCAAACCTTTTATTGTAAAATTAGGCACTTAAAAACATTTAGTTTTCCTTCTGTTTATCAGCATTTCATAATATTGTTCTAAAGTTATATGCTAAAGCTGGACTAATCTTTAAAAACATTGTGACACAGGTAGAGTAAACAAGGGTTTAGATTGGTTCTGAGTACTATGGTTAGCTTGAGAAGAAAAAGCAATAGAGCTTTTACCCTACTTGTCTATCTCAAGCATCTACTCATTAATTTACTTTGCGTGCTGGGTGTCCAGCAGATCGTTGCTGGTCTGGGACAGTTAGGTAGAAACTTTTGTCAGTTTGTGTTGGGCTGCTGCTTCTCACTTTCTCACTTTCTCACTTTCTCACTTCCTTTTTCTTTCTTTTTTTTTTTTTTCCTGGACCTCTTCTTTTTGGGAATCCTTAGTTTTCAACAACAGCTTTTCTTTCTGGAATACCAAATGCCCAGTTTTTCCAGTCTGAATAATACAGAAGAAAAATGCATGGTCAGACTCCTGATTGGTTGTTCTGTGCCACGTCTCTTTATTAACTGAGGGATTTAGGATGTACAACTTTTGTCTTGTCCAGATATTATCAAAATTTACAGGTAGCATGTACCATTTGCAGCTATCAGGTAGGTTTCTAACAGCTAAAACAAAAAAACAAAATAAAATTTATATAACCCTTAAAAAAATGTGGTAGACATAGTAGATAAAGCACCCAAAAGTTCTTTATAAAATGTTAGTGTATTCCTGCATAAAGGGAGCTTATTTTCAAATGTTTTGGAAAAAATAGAAAGATTTCTCATTTCTTTTACATTTTACAATACCTCGAATATTTACTATCACAAAATCTTGGTGCTAATAATAGTGCTATCCTAAAAGGAATAAAAAGAAATTAAAATTGTTTAGTCTTCCAGTTCCAAGACAGCCTAGTGTTACAGAATGAATACTTAGTTCTCATTTTAGCATACGCGTCATTATTTTCTGTTTCGGATAATTTAGAAACGCTTTCCATTATGAAATATTATTGGACCCTTTTTTGGGGGTAGCTTGTTTGTCTACATTATTTGTACAAAGTCTGACAGGGAAAATGTTCTGGTGCCAGGAAAACACCAATGGTTGATGCCAGGAAATTTTCTTTAGATTTGACTGAGCAATAAACTACGGAGAATTGCTGTTTTCCTGTTGGGGCTTCCATTATTGCTTTTTGATTGGCAGCACACCAAAGCCACAGAGAATCTAAGCATTGAACCCTGCACCTCCTGCAGCCACAATAACATGCACTGCAGTAAGAAGTACTGGGGTGTAACCTCAACCCTTTGCTTTCCAGGGCAAAGATAGTGTGGTGGTTTAAAACCATCCAGAAATTAAACTCCAAATAAGTCACTACCTTTCTCCACGCCCCTTCCAGCAAGAGAGGGACAAAGGCAGAGAATGTGAGTTGAGATAATAATTTACTGAAAGCAAGCAACAATGGAATAAGAAATACACAGTAGCAGCATCAGTTACTAATACACAGTGTTATTAATATATAGTATTAATAACAAAAGTATATAAAAAAGAGAAGGTGCTTAACACACAAGGTAAAGTGTTCACCACCTCAGCTTAGTTCAACGTGGCCCCTGGGCCCCTGGGCCAAAGACAAGATTACAGCCTTTCCCTCATGGTTCCACATGTTCTCCACTGTTTTCTCTAGACAAAGTCAAGGTTGCAGGCATTCGCTGCATCCAGTTCTCCTATCTCCGAGCCTGAGACAACAAAAAGCAATGACGGACAAATCCCCAAAAAGCCAGATCATCTGCACTTCCCCACACGTTTTTTCCTGACCCCTACACGGTGCTGGTTCAATTCCATGATGCACTGCCACTTCAGACAGCTCTGCCCGACTCCACCCATCTCTGCTCAGCTCCTTTTGGCTCAGGTCAGACCTGGCTGGGCTCAGGTTTGTCTCTGCTGCTCTGTTCTCTGCAGCTGCTTCCCACACCAGCACCACTTCTCAGCACCACGTCTCAGAGCCGTGTTCATCGCTTTGCTGGAATCACATCTCCAAGCCACGTCCTGCAGGAGTGTGTAGCCCTGGTTCCAGGCCTGATGTTTTGGTTTCTTCTGAAATTCTTTCCCAGGGAAGCTTGGTAAATATGAGGAATGTTTTTGTAACAGTACCTATGTTATTCATTCCTTCTGACAGGAGGGACTTCTTGATGTCCCTCTGGTTTGACCAAGGTGATTGAAAAGATTTGCCTTTGTTTCACTAATCAAATTGGTCTGTGTAAAATAGTATATAAGGGAGGCACATCCTGAAATAAATAGTCACTTTATAGCCTTCAGAATCTCAGAGTCTGTGTCGTTTGTGGTGTAAAACAGCGACAGGAGTGGGAGGTGGACAAGCAGCGACAGAGGATGGGATCCACAGGCTGATCCCTATAACCTCCCTGATGGAGAGACTGAGACAAAATGCTGCACTTCTGGGGTACATTCCTTTTCCTTCCCCCTGGTACCACACCCCCAGCAATGATGTCAGTGGTAGAGAATAGTGACCTGTCCATGCCAAAATGGCACTAAGCTCTGCCCCCTCTCTGCAACCAGGACAGGTAAAGAGACAGGGTGATTACAGAGATCTGGGAGGATTATCTAGAATGTCCTGCTTGAAGCCTCTTCAGTCCTGAAGGGACATGAGGCAGACTTAGATAAAAAAAATATAATAGACAGGAAGACATTACAGCTCATTATAGCTCATTGGACAACAGATATGAATGAACACAGATCTTTCATGGCATTTTATAAAGCATTTTATATTCCAATAAATTTTTCAAACATGAAATTGAAATTGTACTTAAGATTTTGCACTATTTCTCAAAGAAAATACAGTGTCTGTTGATGCCATGATTTACAAAAGAGATACCTTTTTTCCCACAACCCTTTTCTAGTGGCTGACATACCAGAGGCCAATCTTTCCCACTACTTTTTAGCACAACAAATCCTATACCTCCAGTCATAGTGATCAAGGCCAGTGGCAAGTGTCAAATCTGAACTGATGTTGCATATGAAAGAGAGAGGGCTTAGTACAGTTACACAAGATAAAATCTGTCATGTTTACTAGTTCTTACTTATTTTATTAGATTACATTACACTAAGTAGATTAATTAGAGACTGAATAAAGCCATTTATTAATTCAAAAATTTGTAAAATATACATGGATAAAGCACATTTGCTCCTGAAAGGGCATAAGCATGTTTCTTAAATTTTTTTGTAGCATCATTAGTTTTCTCTATACTGTTTCATTGATGAAGCTACAATAAGGGCAAACACAGGAGAGTGATTAGCAGTAGCAGGCTTGGCAGGAAATGAAACATCTGCCTCAGTGGGGAATGGACAGTGGCCTCTGCTTTACTGCTATTGACACAGTCCCACTGAGGTCAACATATGTGAGCTTACAAATATCCAAAGAGTTTACATTTATTACAGTTGTTCCAAATGTGCTGTGACATGAAACAATTTCTGCATTTTATCTTGTCCCACTAATTTTTACTTGCAATATACAGAAGTTTATTTTATTCTAACCTTTTGCAAACTGAAGACTACCTATGGAGCAACTGGACAAACTAGTAAAATTGTATGATTTCACTGTATAATTTCACTGATTTGTATTTTAGAATGGATCCATTACAGAGATCCAAATTATTTCCACTATTTACCTTCCCTCTTTTTTATAAGAATAAACTATACATAATGGTTACTGCAAATGTCAATAATTTCCTTTTCCAAAAAAGAGTTGCAAACACACAACAAGCAGTTTTTATGAAACAGTTTTCATGGACTGTTTTGAAGAATGGTTCAAACATTTAAAGAGATATTCTGATATTCTGAAAAATTTTAATAGTTATAGTCACCTTTTCTTTTACAGACTCCAATAATTTAGCAGGGCTACAGCATGAATTTCAGAAAATCAGATTGTTTTGATTTAGGATATCTAATTAAAGGGAATCCACCTATTATGTTAATAGTGTGAATTACTAAATTTCATTTTATTTTTATTGGACTGGAATCAACATTATGCTTTTTGTCTCTAAGTAATATTGTTTAACCATGCAATGCATGGAAAAAACCAGGGAAGAACAGTGGGAGCAAATCATCCTAACTCAAGCTGACCAGTTGATACCATTTGATAAGCAAACCTGAAACCTTACAAAAAGGGTTCATTAAAGATGTATTGAGAAGATGGTATTGTGCTGAGTTGTACTGTTTGATTACAGCCACTTCTTCAGGAAGATATTTAAATTTAATTTTTAAATTAAAAAAATAGAAAATATGTGGTATGAGTGATTAAATTAGAAGATAACAAAATAGAAGGAATTTCCCATTTTGATTGGAATAACAAAAAGAGTTATGAAAGCTATATGCATAGTATATGTGTTACAATTGCCTTCTATATTTAATATTACTTATGTCTCTTATCTCCTATTCTGAAATATTTGAATTGTAGAGTAATTTAATACTCTCCTACATGCAAATGAATGCACAGGGCTTTGTTAGAATGAAAGGGCTGACTAGGCTGTGGGTGTGACAGGAAGAACAGAGTGTCTAAAAATGATCATGTTAAAACTGCCCTAGGGGAAAGCAGCTTGAACTCATTTTAAGCATCAGGGAAGACTGGGATGAAAAGATCAAATCCCCTTCAGTGTCAAGACAGTGCGTGCTCTGTCAAATTGTAATTTCAAATGTGAATTTTGGAATGCCAAGTAGTTGGAGTAGTTTAGTTTCTTGTTTCAAGTATGTGTGTACTGAGACAGGAACTGAAGGGATATTAACTGTTAAACATTTAGACTTATTAGCATGTCTTGGAAATACTTCTGATGTCATACAAAAGGCCTGTATGGTGATGCTGAACTACTGAAAACTGTACCCAAGGAAGAGAAACCCATCTCTAACTGCAATGCAACCTGTAAGTGTGAATATTTTTATTAATATTTAGTATAGGAAACACTAAGGTTTTCAAAACGTGTGGTACGTCAGAAAATGCATATTTGATTACTTTCAAAGACAATTTTAATTTTGCTGATAACACATGTAAAGATGTCTTTGATGATATTTATATATATTTGACATGCAGAACTGCAACTGCACTTACACTTGTGTATACTTAAAAGAAGCCTCATACAGATCTGAATGATATATAATTCTAGACATTTATAAGAATATGTTTTGGCTTGACTTTCATTATTAAGCTTGAAAATAGTACTGCAACATGCTACCCATCACTGATTGATTCCATGCATTTAGGAATGAACCTTTTTCTTCTTGTTTTTCTGTTATGATGAGTCACCATCTTGATGAAAACCTCAGCCAAAAAATTCAAACACTTTCACCTAAAAGCCAAATAAGCTGAGAACTCCTTACAAAGCAGAAAACCAATACAGCTTCATTTTTGTAATGATCAGTGCATGCTGAGGATACTGAAAACCTTGGAGGAGTGTAGGCTGGGGAGAACAGACCAGACAGGTCTATTGTAATATGCCTCACACACTTTTATCTTCAGAAATATCTCATTATAACCTCAAGTTGAAGCACAATTTCTAACACAATATTATCCCTACATTAACAGTTGTGGCTTATATGGGCTATAATGGATTCTTATTAGTCTTCACTTAATTTTTGTTTAACAAAGATCTTTTTGTTTAGAAGTCCATCAGAATTAGAAGTCAATAATTATGCTTCAGGGGATGCACCATTTACTGTGCACATAAATGCAGCCTGTGCATATGTATACAAATGTGTATATATATATGTATATAATGTACATATTCACCCTCAACAATTTTGCTGACAACAAGCTGTGTGGTGTGACCATAGTGCTGGTCCTGCAGGTGGCTCAGGGTAATCCCAAGCACAAGTAGAGGCTGTAAGGAGAATGGATTGAGAGCAGCCCTGCCGAGAAGCACTTGGCAGTGTTTGTGGAAAAAAAGCTCAATATGACTTGGCAATGTGCTCTTGCAGACTGGAAAGTCAGCTGTGTTCTGGACTACATCACAAGAAATGTGACCAGCAGGTCAGGGGTGATGATCCTGCTCCTCTGCTCTGCTCTTGTGAGACCCCACTGTGCACAGCCCTGGGGTCTGAGAACAAGACAGATATGATGGACCTGTTGGACTGTGTCCAGAGAAGGCCACTAAGTTGATCACAGGGCAGGAGCACCTCTCCTATGAAGACAGTTTGAGAGAACTAGGGCTATTTAGCCTGGAGAAAAGACTCTGGGGGTATCTTGCAGCAGATCCCTCAATGTGGGCAGGATTAGGGGAGATCTGGGGGCTGGAGTGCTGTCCATGATGGTCAGGGCGCTCCATGGAGAGTTGACAAGGCAACAAAACAAGGTTCATACGACCCCAGCCAGGACCAGGGCAGCTGAGGGCGCCAGAGCAGCACCAGCCCCAGGCATCTCCCTGGGGATGGACATAGGCAAGAACAGGGACAGGCCAGGACATGGGCCATAGATGTACCTGAAGCAGCAGGACTCATGCCTGGGCTTGAGCCAGCAGGACCCATGACAGGCAGAGCCAGGTTGTGGGGAACAGGAGCCTGGCCCTGCTCTGGCATCCCTGGGGCTGCTGGACCAGAGGGGTTAGTGTGGGGTGTGGTGGTTTGTTTTTTAGGATTCATTGTATTTAATTTTGTATTTGAAGTTTTGTACAGTTCCAATGGTTTATTCTGCATTCCCCTTTGGTTTTTCCCCATTTGGTTCACTCCGATTCCCCACCCCCATCTGTCACTGTAAACCCTGCCCCTGGTCCCTGTCACTCCTGTCCAAGCCTCTCCCTACCTTCTGGAAGGTTCTAGGGAGAGCGTCGAGGGATTGGCTCGGGCTCAGCCACCCCTCCCCATGTATCTCACCATTTGTTCCCCTGTTAACAGACAGGTGTTCCACTCCATCCCTGCTGTGACCCCATTGGCAGAGCTCTGTCTACACCTCCTGTACCCACCTGGCTGTAAAACCCTGGGTTCCCCTGGTCCCATCGCTCCCTCCTGGGCATGTGTCATGGAATAAACACCTCCCTGCAGTACCCAGGTCAAACCCCTGCTTTCTTCCTATGCCGTTGGTCACATTCCCACTCGCACTGCTCCAAGAATCCACGTGGCTGCGTGACCTGCTTTCTAGCGCGCAGCACCTGAGGCGTGCGGCTGCAGGGCTGGCCAGAACCCGCACTGCTTCAGTGGGGACCTTTGATGTGGTCAGGATGAGGTGAGGCCTGGGGGCAGCGTTGCTGTCCATGATGGTCAGAGCTGGTGACGCCCTTGGGGATCTAAGGTACTGCTACAGAAGAAGCAGCAATTCACTATAGGATTTATTCCTAAAAATTCTTATGTCTTCCTTTCTGGGATTGCACATGCCTCACCAATAACTGCTGAGATGTAGACCTGCAATTTCCAGAAATGAAATACATATTGATCTGAAAAAGCAGTGAAACACTCTCATTTGTTTGACTTGGCAGAGACTGATCAGCATAAATGTCCTGAGTCACTGCTTACCTATGCTGAATATCACCTCTGTCTGCTTAAAAAGCTTGATAGCATCATGACTATTTTATGAAAAGTTAAACATTGCATTTGGAAATCTATAGGTTGCTAGCACCCTGTGCTGCCAGGTGACTGTTCATCATGTTAGACTGTGGATTGTTTGGGGCAGAGCAGCAGCCTTTAGCAGCAGGACAGGGGTGCAAGGATTGGGGCCATCCTTGCTGCTAGTTACCATGGGGTCAGTGTCCAGGTGCACATGGTGCACTAGCTGCCCTCTGCTCCAAAGAATGGCCTTGGCTGCTTCAATTTACTAGAAGTGATGTAGCTACACAGTCTGTTTATCTCCTTTACTCTAAACTATCATCTCTTATACCCTTCACACAAATGCAAACCACCAGACATTTACCATTTTCAAGTGTTAATGAAATTAAAATTGAGCAACTTTAAGGGTTTTTGTTATGTTTAAATAGCATTGCATGTGATGCTTTCTTTACCGTGTTTGAAGACAAGAGGAAGGCTCTGTCTGCAACTGCTGAGCCGTTGTTAAAGTGCTCCTGAAGTTGTCCAGGAACATGACTGTTCCTTGTTGTGTGACAAGAAGGGAAGGGTATTGTTAATTCACATGAATTTCCTCTTCTCATTTGCAAAAAAACCTGCACCTGCTGCAGATACCAGATCACCGAGTCTGAACTTTAAAGACTTAATAGTGGCTTATCCTGTGAACTGTTTAATATTAGAATTTTTAAATTGTCCATTTATTTTGTTTGAATATGCACTTGCACTGACCGTGACAGAAAACACAGAGTTTTTTAACTATTGAAAAGATACTTCTTAATTTATGAAGTTAAAATAAATAATTGTACATACAGACAGATTCTTTTGATTTACAAGTTGCTTAAATTTGTGCTTTTGAGACAAATTGTTTTATTAGTTAAGCTGTAGTGTAAAAAAACTCAATCAGTTGAGCTAAATTAGGAAAGACATATGTAATAGTGTCTCAAGTTTCACTGTGCACGTTGCTTTCAAATGAGGTACTGTGAACACTAATCACAAATGTGTACAAAACGGAATAATCACATTAAGAAATCAGAATACCGTGACTTGGTATTTTTTTATTTAAATGCATGGTGAATGTCAAACACAGTAAAATACATTGCAGCTGCTTGATAAATAATTTTACCTTCCTTAGCAATTATTATGCACAGGAATGCAAGAATGAACACAAATCAATAGTTCTGTTGTATCCTTTGAATAACTAAGATGGATGAGAACATGGTGACAGTCTGTCTAGGCAACAAAAGACATGTCTTCAGTGAGTAACAGGATACATATCACAATGTTTTCCTCTGTGGGTTTAATCAAGTACATTTCTTTATTGAGTTTGGTAATGTTATACATATTTTTGACAATTTTTTTCAACATGCTGTTAGTTTTTCTATCACTATTACATCATTCAAAACATTGAAGGTATTTATTTTATTATTATCTTAAATTGTTGACTCATTTTCTTCTACGTATGTCCTTGTCTTCTAACAACATTTCTTGTCCATGAACACCAGGATTGAATTGTTTCATAGCACACATTCAAAATAAGAAAATAGAAATAACTCCAAGAATTTGGGGTTTTAAACAGTGGACATTTTTAGTTTTAATCTTGCAACAATAAAATCAAGTAATATTCAGCCTCTTAATGTGCTGATGTGTGGTGGTAATTCTGAAATTCTGAGAGTATAGACACCTGTCAGTTCCAGTGCTTTCTGCCCTTTTTGGAGCGTTAAGCGTGAGAGTCAGCCAAGCATCTTGACTGTTTAGGAATAATCAGTTGCACAGATAAAAGCTTAGGAAACAGCTCTCTTTTCTTCAGGGCAGTTTTGGAAGGTGTATCATACCCCACACTGAAGCTGATTTCTTGCTTTACCAGCAGGGGAATCAGGAGGTAAGTAGGAGGGTGGGAAATGGGCTTGCTGCCAAAAATGACTTTGCTGTAGTCCATAAAAGTTGGCTTGCTCAGTTTAGGTCTTGTGTGGGCCATGGTGTGCTGCACTTTGAGACAGACATAGTTTAATTGAAGAATCTAGAGAGTACTGTGATTTATAAAACATGATTTCTGGGGAAAACAAAGGGAGTGGAATTCTGAAGATCTAGGAAACAAGTCTGGGGGAGGGAGTAACTTCCCAGCCTAGTTAGTGGAGAACAGTAATAGAACTAATGGACTTAA
Source organism: Hylia prasina (assembly GCA_013397195.1). Taxonomy (NCBI): domain Eukaryota; kingdom Metazoa; phylum Chordata; class Aves; order Passeriformes; family Sylviidae; genus Hylia; species Hylia prasina. Next base: position 195,377 of record VYXD01000792.1, on the reverse strand, counting down.
AGTTTTCATTACAAAAGTTTCAGTTTCAAACTGAGAATAGAAACTGAATTTGGGCTGCACTGGGGCTCTGTGAGGAGAGTCGAGACCTGGGCAGGACATGGTTGGTTCCAGCTGCCGTGGGGCATGGCTGAGCCCACGGATGAGGTGGTGGCATCTCTGGGAAATGTATTTAAGACATTAAAAGAACTGAGACATGGGGAAATAACAAAGTCAGAGAAGATGGTGCTCCAGGCACCATCTCCAGAGCACAGATTCCCCTGCAGGCTGGGAAAGAGCTCTCACTGGAGCAGGTGGATATCTCTGAAGGGGCTTGTGGGAATCCCACAGTTGAGTAGGGTAAAGTGGAAGGAGAAAGTGGTGAGAGAGAAACCATAATGTACTGACCATAATGCCCATCCCCTGTGCTACTCAGCAGGGTGGGGTTTGTATAGGAGTCTGAAATGAAGGACTGAAAGAGAGCCTTGGAAAAGGGTGAGGAAAGGTGTTAGAATTTTTGTCCTTTTTTTTTTCCTCACTACCTAAATATATTTTAACTGGCAATAAAATGAATTAATTTTGCTGAAGTCAAGTCTGTGTTGCCCCCAAGAGTAATTGGTAAGTGATTTCCCTGTCTTACCTCAATCCATGACCTTTCTCATCCAATTTTCTCCCTTCCCCCTGCTAAGTCAGTGAGCAAATGGATAAGAATTTCACTGTTATGCAAGGCTAGCTCACCACAAGAACAGGCAAACAAACTTTCCACAATGCAGGAGTGAAAGTGGTAAAAGGGAATGCGCAAGGTGGCTTTGGCAAGGGGGTCATCAAAGATCTTTGAAAGATGATTAAATCAACATCTACTAGAATAAGCTAGGTAGCATTAATCTTCTCTCATAGCAAAACAGTGCCTCAGAATTCCGTATGTTACTTTGCTGTGGTAGTGAAATATTCAGAATATATATTTATATATATATATAAAAATTTCTTTTCTGATTTTTTTTGAGCTAGGAAAAGTTTTTTTTTTTTTTTTTATGGAGCATACTAAAGATCACTTTAGAAAAGACAGGTAGTCTAAAAAGCAGCAGTTCCATAAAATGTGGTGAATTTCCAATTAAAATCATCAAACTACAGTGTAGAAGTGTATGGAAACACTATTCTTTTTCACTGACAATCTGATTTCTTTAAATACCAAGAGGCTGCACACCAAATAAACAAAACCCTTAAATCTGTTTCAGCAGATGTCCTGCTACCTTGTAATTTTATTCTTCCTACATAGTTTTGGGAAGTTAAGTTAAAAAATGGAAGGATACTGGAATAGTGATAGGAATATAAAATCCAAGTGGAGAAAAATTACCCAAAAAAAGCCTGGCCTATTCAATTTAACATGACAGCTGAAAGAGCTTGCTAAGCTGATCACCCTTAATAAATAACATGTGGTTAAACATAAGAGCAAAAAACGAGTCATTATAAGTAAAATATAGCTTTAGCCTAGGAAATAGACAACAGTAACTCACGAATATTAATGATACATCCATTTGTGCTGAAGATAAGAAGAAAAGTTTTAACTGAGTGACAATGTTCAAATAATTCATTGTAGCTTGCAACAGATCATGTGGCCTGTGCCCATAAGACTTAAATTTGATGTACTTTGCTTAGATATTTAGAATAATTTACAATCAAAACATCAGTAGATACAAAGCATCTATCTCCGCAATACTAATCAGAGATATTGAAAACCATAGCTTTTTTAAAAATATGCAAAATTGGAAGTTTGATAAATTGCATAGAAGCACAAGAAGTTATGTTTCATAGATTTGAAGAAAGACACTGTGTCTGTTTTCTTGTCTGCTGAGATGTTACGATCTATTACAAAAGAGGAACTTTGCCCATTAAGAAGATGAAATATACCTACAGCATTTCTTCCAATTATTACTTTGATATAAATATTTATGAAGCTGGACATTTTCCTGCAGGAATAGATGTAAATGATCAGATCATAGCTTAGCTGAATAACAGATATTTAGATAAGGGGTTTTTTTTAATAAAGCAAGTGGATTTTTAAGCAAAATTTTTAATGATCATTCCTTATTTTGTGTTTTGTTAGTTGAACAGCAAATATGTAAAATACAACAGAAGATAAAAATAATGTAATAACTTTGGGTGAATAAATCTCAGAAAGAATCTTTTTCTTTATTTGGAAAAATAACAAATCTACCTGAGCCTACAGGAATATTTCAGAAGAACTTTACTGTCTTTCGTGCAGATATTATTACAAGTTTATTGATAATGGACTGATTCCAGAAGAACTGTCAGTTCATCACTTAACCACAACACAATCTAAACTTGTTAAATTCAAGTAATACAAATTTATTTGCATAGTTTAATCAAGTGATAATCTTTCCAAATTAGTAGCTTTTCAAAGATGGTAGCTGAAATGAAGATGTTCTTCTAAAATGTCATTCCAACCACATAGACAGTCTTTAAAAATTCTTATAAAAGTCACTTCTTAGATTTAAAAGGAAAAATAAAACCCATTAATTCAGAATAATTATATGGCTATTTTTTCTGACTCAGAAGAGGCAGTAACAAATGTCAGAAATGCCTGTTACAGTATCTGCCAATCACACTTCACCTCTGTCCTTTGGAACAATTCATTTTTACAAACATGGTCCTTGTTGAAATGAGTATCACAGCACAGAGCTAAAGGAATGACAATGCAGAACTACCAGGTGTAGTGGGTTGATGCTCCCTGGAAGCCAGGCACCTACCAAAGCCTCTCTATCACTCCCCTCTGCAGCTGGACAGAGAAAATATAATGAAGAGTTCATGAGTTGAGATAAGGACCAGAAGAGAGCACTCACCAAATACCATCATGGGAAAAACTGATTTAACTTAGAGATACTAATTGAATTTATGACTAAAAAAATCAGACCAGGATAAAGAGAAGTAAAATAAAACCTTAACAACACCTTCCCCACCCCTCCCTCCTTCCCAGCTTTACCTTTTCCCTCAGCAGTGCAGAGACATAGGGAATGGGTGATTATGGTCAGTTCATCACAGGCTGGTTCAGCTGCTGATCAGGGAGACAAGTCCTTCCCCATTGTGAGGCCCTCTGACAGGAGATAGTTCTCCATGAACTTCTCCAGTGTGAGTCCATCCCACAGTCAACAGTCCACCCCAAACTCCTGCAATGTGTCACTCTTGCCTAGGATGCAGTCCTTCAGGGACAGGCTGCTCCAGTGTGGGTGTCTCTGTGGGTCTCCCACAGGGTCACAGCCTCCTCTCAGGCATCCACCTGCTCCAGCATGGGGCTCCTTCAAGGGCTGCAGGTGGATCTCTGCAGCACATGGAGGGCCAGGGGATGCAGAGGCACAGCTGCCTCACCATGGTATGCTCCATGGGATACAGGGGAATCTCAGCCCTAGTGCCTGGAGCACCTCCTGCCCTCCTTCTCTCCAGACGTCGGTACCTGCATAGTTGTTCTCCTCACATGTTCTCACTCTGCTCTTCTCTGGCTGCAATTAAAACTGCACAATACCTTTTCTTTCCTTTAAAGTATATTACCACAGAGGCACTACCATATCTTCTAATTGGCCAGCCTTGGCCAGTGGCCTGTCTGGTTTGGGAGCTGCGAGGGATTGTCCCTGCTGGACATGGAGGAAGCTTCTGGCAGCTTCTTGCAGATGCCACCCCTGCAGCCCCCTTGCTACCAAAGCTTGGCCAAGCAAACCCAATACACCAGCACAGGTGAATCTGTTATATGGATTTCATAGATCATGGTAAGGGTGCTACCTCTGAATTTCTCGTTTACCATGACAAGCTAGCTATTGCATGCTGTCTCCATGCATGTTTACTACATGTCTCCAAACATCCATGTCTGCTTAAAATACAGACTCTTCATTGAAGTTTGAAGCTTAATTCAATCAGGCTTTGCCACAGTATAAAAAAGATGTAAAGCTATTAGAGAGCGTCCAAAAAGGGGCAACGAAGATGGTGAAGGGCCTTGATGGGAGGCCATATGAGGGGTGGCTGAAGTCACTTGGACAGTTCAGCCTGGGTAAGAAGAGATTGAGGGAACATTGCAGTTACAACTTCTTCATGAGGGGAATAGCAGGGGCAGACACTGATTTCTTCTCTGTGGTGTCCAGTGACAGGACCTGAAAGAGGTTTGTTTTGGATATCAAGAAAATGTTTTTCACCCAGAGGATGGCTGAGCACTGGAACAGACTCCCTAGGTAAGTGGTCACAGCACCAAGCCTGACAGAGTACAATAAGCATTTGGATAATACTTTCAGGTACATGGTGTGATTCTTGTGGTGTCCTGTGTATGACTTGGACTTGATGATATGTGTGGGTCATTTCCAATTCAGGATATTCTATGAGTCTGTGATTAAATGAGACAGTTCAGGGAGACAGTAAATATGGAATCATAACCACAAATGATCAAAAACTTGTGTTGTAGTCCTTTCCTAAATCTATGGCTAAAATCTATGGCTAAAATCTATGGCTAGTTGTATTGTACAGCTGAGAAATATGGTGTTGCTTTATTTAAACTCCTATGATCTACAATTGTGCAGGAGAACTGAAAGACTGAACAGATGCTGAAAACCTACTTAAAACAACTTCACAAGATAAGTACGAAGACTGTTTTAGAAAAATCTTCCATGCATGTCCTTTTGGAATCATGATCCTCCAAAAATGTATATACCATCATTATGCCATTCCAGTTTTGTAGCCATATCAAATTCTTGGTTACGGAATGGGAAAATTAGAGAAAACAGTTGCAGGTTGTTGAGAGTAACTGTGAAGTAGAGTTCTCTGTGTATGAGCAGTCAGTCACACTGTTTGAAACTAAGAAATTACTCTTTTGAGGTAAATTATCTTAAATTATCTTACAAGTAAGCAGATGTTTATGTTATGTTTCATGGACTGTGCACTGCAGGGTGTAGACATAAAATCAACCAGAATCACTGCTGAAGACAGAGATATCTTGGTGGCTTGTCCTGTGTTAAGCAATCATGTGTTTTGACTGATGCATGAAAAAGTGCAGGCATGAACTGTGTATTCATGAAATTCATGAAACAACATGCTTTCTTGTCATCAAGGTAGATCTAATAGTGGCTAGTTTTCTGCCTTTTCAGCATGTAACATTGCTATTTCTAACCAAGAAAAAGCTGAATGTTAGAAACTGAAAAGAAGGGAACACTGTTATTACTGTGTTTTCTATGAGTCATGGAAAATTTCATGAGCTCTCTCAGGAAACTGCAGGAATACACTCATCACCTGCATGTCTTTTAAAGTCAGTTTGTCAGTGAACTCTGGACCAAATGGCATGAAACTGACTGCAGCAAGTTTCTGCCATGTGAACTCTTCCTGTTTCAACAAGGAGTATGGAGATAATCTCTACAATATGGAGTGTTGCAGATTTGTATCTTACGTCATGGACATTCAGTAGGTGACTGGACTGACTGAGTCTAAAGGATCTCACTCAGAGGAATCTCTATAAGATAATTCAGATTAATTACTTCTTGTTACCTAGTTTTCCACTTCGAGGAGATCTTAGAGCCCTACATAACATTTAACCAAGGGAAGATAATGAGCTCTTGGTTAATGATGCACTTACACAATGAATATATACTTTGATTCCTAATATGATCTCTTATCAATAGATATGCAAAGCTTGAGTGCTGTAACACAAAAACACATGGGAGGTCTTATCATTAAGAACATAATTTATATTACTATGTTACTAGTAATATTAATTACTAGTAACGTAGTAATATTATGTAAATTTTAGTATAGTTTAGCAAAGGTCCTAGTTTCTGAACAACATATACCTAAATTCTTTTTAAAAGTCAGAATTAGAATTTTTTACCTCATGTACTAGCACGCTTAAATATCAAACTCTTGACTCACTGATTATCTGTGTGAAAGAAAAGGTCCTATAGGGGAAAATACTGACCAACATTGTCTCAGCAGAAAAGGGGAAGACCCGTAATGATTGCCTTTCTGTAGGTCACTTGAGAATTAAAGATTGATTAATGAATTTTAAGATCAAAAAGGATCAGTATGACCACTTATTTTTTTTAGTGAGATTTGTATTTGTGTCATATATTTCCACTCAAGATTTATAAAGGCCTTCTATCTATTTACTATTTACAGAATTACAATTTTAGCTTATGATAACATAGTGTTTCACTGTGCAAGAGATAGTGGAATGAAATGGGGAGGGGGGAGAACAAATTACTTACTTCGAGATGGCTAGTGCTGTACTTTGCTGTTTACTTCCCATTTATTTTGAGAGGTCAAGACATCTCTGTGAGCCTAAGCAAAGGAATATAAACTTAAGTATGCACCAACACATCTGAAAACATCAAGTTAACAGAGGATTATAGGTAGGAATTAGAGTTGTTTCTGCTGGAAAGTGAGGGGAAAAAAGGAGTTGAAGTATCATGACAAACCTGTAGTGATTGAGATAAAATTTGGTTGCAGTTGAATTGACATCCAATGACAAAGTCATGAAGTACTATTAGCCATTAGTAAGACAGATTTGTTGTAGGAAAAATAGATGGTGCAGTCACATAGAAAGAAAATAGTTTTAAAGTAAAGAGAAATTTTTTCTCTCAGCTTTCAGTTTCTTGAAAAGCTTCAAAGCATTCAGATACAGCCATCAAAATCTTTATTATGTGGAAAAATTGGATCTCCTGATTTTGAAATTCAGTTACAATATTTGTAAAGGTTTAGAAGCTATTTATTAAAGGTCACTTTCTGTGGCAAGCAGGTTTGTTGGATTCACAGGAAAAATACTGGAAATGAGTAGCTCTCTGGAAATGCAAACCAAAATTTCTCTGTAAAATTCAAGTACATGTTTATTAGATTCCAAGAGACTGTATCATTCTGTAAAACAAAGTGATTGACATGTACATCAAAATTCAGCAGTACTTGTAACTTAATGGGTATTTTCTAATAATTGACTATTTCAGTTGTGTAGCGCAAAAGTGAGTTTCCGCGACATCTTGTAGAACTAAAACAAGTAAAAATGTTTAAATATATCCATTTGACCTCAAATTCACAACTGAAAATCATGGTAAGATATTTTAAAGGACAGTGATGAAAGTGGATATTTGTAATACAGTTCTAGTTTTGTTGCAAATAAGTCAATAACTGCAAGGAAGCTTTAGCTATCTCTTCACAACATCTACCTTTGCCCTTGAAAAGAGACTGTGTTTTTCAGTTAATACCCCAACCTGTAGATATAAAGACGATTTCTTGGAAGCTTCAAGTAATATTCTAAGGTAGACTCCCATTAAGAGTCACTTAGGTCTCATCAGCTCGAGTGGAATGAGTGGAAGTCCTATTTCTCCTACAATTTTTCTTTTTCAAGGCAAGATGTGTATGTTAATTTGGAAATTCTCCATTGGGCCACATTTGTGGTCTTTTTCTTCCTATCTCTTATTTGAATCGATTCCTTAATAACTGTAGGGTTTTCTATTTGATTTTTTTCCCAGCCTATTTTTCTTNTTTTTTTTTTTTTGTAATTAAATTGAAAAATCAATAGATAGAAAATGTGATTTCTGGTTAGTATAGCTGCTAACAGATAATTTATTTTAAGGTCTCAGATGTGTGTGATATGACTTACCTTCACTACTTTACAGTTTAAAGATCCCAGTCAAACCTAATAATACTCAAGGTTAATCTTTCTGAATAAAATCCAAGGAAAGGAATTTAAATGGAATTTAAATGAAAGGGCTTTCTTTCCCCATAAATATAAAATACTTGCTGCTTTGATTTAATACGCATTTCAGGTTTTGAATATAAAGTTTGAATGGAATGACAACTGTGAGTTCTGCTTCTGCACAGCTCAGCGCCTAAAGCCATTTATGATATAGAGAAGAACTCTGCTCTGCTTGGTAGGTTTTCTCAGACACTGCTTTAACACAAGTCACAGGATCAGACTCTGAACACCATGGCAACATCCCAATTTTTTTAAAATTTACTAATTTAGGGGCAAATACACATCCAGAGGGGACTCAGCCCTATAAAAACATTCAACCTCTGTCCTCTACTTCTTAGCTGTATGCCTTGAAAGAATCTATACGTTATTTTCTTGCAAAGAAAATCATTCACTACTGCTGAGATTTGGCTGATGTGTAGCAAGGAATTCAAGATGGAGAGAAAGTGAAAGAAAGAATGGCTAAATTCTGTTCACAAAAGTCATGCCTGGGAGACAAGACACTAGGTCACATATTTTTCCTAAGAAGTTTTTCAGTGAAATACAGACTCAGTATTGGAAACACAGACAAGTAATTTCCCAGGCAATATGTCCATTACACTATAAACTGGTGTTCTCATTTCTGTTCTCACACTAGCCACTGATAAGGAAATCTACTCTGTTAACCCTATTTGGAAACATCTGGTTTTTCTGTGGTTCAAGTAAGACACCAACACTCCTATTCCTTGTTCCTGCTTTCCCTGTTCCATGCATGAGGTCAGTGACAGTCAGAAAAATGTTATAGGCAATGCTATTTTTCACATTGAAATGTCTAGCAGACAAGCATCCACACTCACAAACAGAATTTGAATTTTGAGCTGGGAAATATATTCATTTTCCCAAGAAATACGAGAAACCATCAAGCAAATCTCTGGCAACAAAATTGTCCTCAAAATTTTTCTTAAAATTTTGATTTTGCACTTTCTCCTTAGAAGAGCTCCAGACTGTGAGTTTAAGAGATTAGGCAAGGAATACAGACTGCTGATTGCCTTTGAGCCCTATGGTTTGCATTACTTATTCCATGGAGTTCTGACAGAACTGCATTTCATAAACTTGACAATTAACAAAAAGTGTGGTTATTGGAACACAGTATATATATAAACTATCCATTGAGAAAAAATGGAAAATGGGAGTTGTAGACTCATTTCAAATATTTCTAGAATTAAATTAAACATTTTCTTAGTGCGGATAACCATTGCTGTGGCTGGATTATTGTAGCAAACCTTCGGCATCACTGAATGAAATTTCACCAAATTCTTTGGAGGCACCAAGACCCAGAGTTTATGAATCTCAGTTGGCCTTAGAAGGCAGACACAGAGAAAAATGTATGTCCTTGGCATGCATGGAACGGAGTTTTAAACATCTGAGCAAATTTAATGAAAAATTCAGACATTAAGGACATTTAAATATTATGTTGGATTTAACTCCAGGTGCGTAAGTGGTGTCTACGTCCCACAGGGGTTTCAACTTTTATTGACAGTATTATAAATGGCAGATTCTAAAGAAGATAAAACAAATTCTTTCTAACTTAAAGATTCCAGCGTTGTAGAAGATATACATGAATGCATAATTATTAAATATTTGCTTGGCTGGGATCCATCTACATTTACATTTACAGTGTTTAGATACCACTCTTTCATATGAAAGAGTGGTATTCATGATGCAGTGAATGTACTGATGGGAAAAATAATTTCAAATCAGAAACTTGTTGACTATGCTGTCAGTTAAACTGTCAATGTGTATTGTTAAATATAACATTATAACTTTTCTTTTCTATAATACTTGCTAATATTATTTCATGCTTACCAATGGAAGACACTAAAATAGCTTATAATATTTGCTGAGGTAAAATACCGAATGGTAGAAAACCTATCTTGTGTAGAGTTATTCTGACTACCACTTATTTTCTAATTAGTTTATTCATTTGGACTTTTGCTTTATTTAATCCTGACTCCTCATCTTTGTAGGGTAACTATGCACAAAATTAATCAAGTTCAGCTACTTTACTTATGTTCCTTGGAAAAGCTTGAAATCCCTGCATAAATGGTCTTACATGGAATACATCACTTTGCTGGTATTTGTATGCTTGAAAGAGTAATCTTTCAAACATATTAAATTTATGCTAAAGAAATGCAAGTGAAGTTTTCTTGTAATCAGTAAAACTCAGGACCTGAAGGGATATTTTCATCATTTTACTACCTGGAAAATGTACAGGATGTACCTAAGTACTGACTGTTTAATTTTTACATTAAATTTACATTTACAGAACATTATATCCTTATGCATTCAACTGAATGCCTTCTAGTTTTTTAAAAATATTATTCTTAAACAATCATTTGATAAAAAAGTGTGAACACTGATTTGTTACCATGGTTTTGACTTTACAAATCAATATGAATATACTGCAATTCAAGTAGGAGTGTAGATAGTAGTCATATTCTCAGCTGGGTCACAAAATCAAGATTAATCTATTCCTTGCAAGAATAATTTCACACACTGAACCGGCTGCTTTGAATTCCTTTATGAATCAAAGACTGACCATCTTCTCCCAAGCTTTTGACATAATGCGGGAAACCTCATCACATGAAACTCTTGACATTAGTTGTGAACAGAACAGGAAAGGAAAGAAGTTCTGTTATTTCAATAAGAAATAAAAAGAATAAATCTTATTTTTACTATTAAACAATGCATATACAGAATTTTGGATTTTGAAAGATTTGTTAAGAATAAATGGGATGTGACAGAAAAAATTTTTACTGCTACTCAGTGACAGAAGTCCAAAATGAAAATATGTGGGTTTTCATGGATTTTTTTAGATATTTAGGTTAATAGATATATCAGATATCTATTTTATGTCAATTAATTGACATACAAGAGAGGTCTCTGTGATACTGCATATTTTTGATGGATCTTCGGCAAGAGGTTGATGTTTGAATCCCTCTAAGAAAAATAGCACATTCCAAGTTCATTTCCAGCATTGACATTTTGAGACACAACTGCAAACAAATTCCAGTTTCAACTGGAGTCAGTGACAAACCTCCCGCTGACAGGGTTTCATCCTTCACACGTATCTGTCTGGGCTAATCTTTGTTGCATAAAGTGGTAACAGCAAAGAAGTGGAAGCCTGTTTTCAGCAACATTTTCTCAATATTCTAATTTGCTGTTTTCTCAATTCTAGTAAATATATGAGAAATACAAAGAGGAGTCCAACATAAAATTTTATGTCCTATCCCAGTCTAGCTGGAACTTCAACGTGCTCCTACTAGTCACTTGAATGACGGATTACTTCACAACACCTTTTGATTCACAGTGGAAGAACAAGTGGTAATGACGCAGAATCTAGCAGAGATGTAACAGGCTTCTGACATCAATTTGCAGTATCTGGACTGCAAAAGCAGGGTTATTCTCCCTCTAGATCAAGGCAATGATGAAAATCGCACAAACATGGAAATAGCTGTGGAAAATAGCAAATGGAGAAAATGAAAGATATATCATGTTCAACAGATGTTTTTCCCATGGTAAGGGAAAGACAAAGGATAGAAGGTTTGGCCCGGCCAATCTGAAGGGGAAAAAAATAAGACATATTAATAAATATAAACAAACAAATAAATAAAATGTCTGCTTTAACTATAAATAGCTCTATGTGCAGTTGTACTCTTTGCAGTCTACAGGATGTTGTTTGTGAGCCACTACTATTATAATATTAGGGACAAAAATATCAGAAAATTTTTAATAAGAAAGACAGCTGCTGCCCTAAAGATATTCAGGCTTTTGGACATCAGTGAATAAAGAGAAGCCATCTACAAATAAACAACCTAGTAAACAAGGCAGCACACTTACATGAGAATTGTAGGAAAAAAATCACTGAACCAGTAGAATAAGGAGAGAAATATCAAAAATTGTACACAATGAAGAAAGAACTGAAAATTATTATTTTATGGATAACTTTACAATGATAATTTGGATTGTGCCTTATATTTCTCAAGTGCCCTGAGAAATTCTACAAAATACTACTTTTCACCTATGAATTACAAGTTAGAGAACAAGTTAGTTTTTCTCCAGAAATATTCTTTGTAGCTGACATTGACAATTATTAATCAGGAGAGGAAGAAAAGCGTAACTGCTGCTTTAATTTATCACTTTGTTCAAATATCGTCTCATTAAATATTGACATTATGTTTTTCCCCAGTAAATTCTCTATATTTTGTGGACATTTTCCTCGTATAATTATATTTATAGCAGAATGCAGTGTCCTCTGGATAGTTTTGCCAGAAATGCAATGAAAATTCCTATGTATTTTTTTCCAGATTGGGATGTTTCTGAATTCATACTATGTAAGAAAATGCATCCATAAACTTTTTTTTCCTAAAAAATTTAATCTACTTGTTGAAAAATGGGGAGGAAAGAATGCAAGCCATGGTAAGTTTTACTATTTTCTTTTTCTTTGGTCTCAATAATTCCCTAGCATGGCAACAGTTATTTAAAAATCAAAAGTTATGGAGTTTTAGAGATTTATAAAAAAATTTATTACTTTAATATTTCACTCTTGGACTTTATCTGGAAGTTAAAATTTGACTGCTGTAAATGGCTGGTTTTACAAGATTCATAATCAGTTTTAATGCTTTTGATAATATTGTGTTATATTTTGACAACCAAAGAGCAAAACCTCAGCATGAGCAACTCCTGAAATCAACAGACAGAAACCGTAAATAATTGTTTGTGTCCTGCTGGTAATACCAATTAGCTAGCATCATACAGACACTACTGAAAACAAGCACAGGGTAATGTATAAAAGATTCAGAGGTTTGAGCTACACACAAAATAGACAAGTTTGAATGTACCAATGCCATAAATTTTTTCTTACGGGCTTTTCAGGGCCAGCAAAATTTATAATGCTCTAAGGACATTCTATTAAGACTACTTCATATTTTTATTTCTCTGTGCTCAGTAGCAGCAGTAGACAATATCCAACACGCATTTCAAAAGCAGTCATTATGACATCGAAGCTTAAAACCAGTGGTAAACTGAGATATTCTGGCACGGTGCATCCAGGAAGTGAAATTTCATTTGGAACAGCAGCTTAATATTTGCACATCACACAAACCACAAAGAGCATCTCAAAGTGCTACTATGACATGAAGGGAAAATATGGCAAGTGTACTGGAAGATATTTTCTACGCTTTTATGTGTTTACTACCTTTTGTTCTGTAAGGGAAGAGAAAGATGGTCTCAGACCACCAGCTCAGTGCCTAGGAAACCTGGCTGTTTTCCTCCTCCATTTCCAGCTAGTAAGTAAATCCCTGTCTTTGCAGTTGCAAGGATTAGAACTGTAAGGTACTATTCAAGACCTTAGAGTCCAGACTGTACAAAATGGCAGTGCTCACAGGAAGGAGAGGAAATTCGAGGAAAACTTAGTGGAACTTCTAAGAACTTGACAAGGGAGGAAAAACTCACCAGGAAAAAAACCCTGATATATGGTGAGAACAACTTACCTTCATATTCTTAATCAGAATCATTGCCAGAGGCAATATATTTGAGCAAAACGAACATAAATGCTGTGAATTTCTTAGACAGAAGATCTATTGTTTAATTTCTAATAAGTCAACCTCTGCTTTTTTGTTCTGCAAATCAATGTTTTATCACTTCCAAGATTCTGCTGGCAATAGATATTCTGTTACTCTGGTCAGGCTACAAATCTTGGGATTCATTCCATACACTTCTTTCCAAGAGTCGTCCTACATATATAATGGAATGTGCTGCACATTGACAGCTCTCTTGATGCTATATTCCACTCAAATCATCTCTGAAAACTCATTTCTGCTTGGTGCTTTATATCCAGAAAATAACCAGCTAAAATCTGCAGTGATTGGAGGTAGCAATCCACAGAACCCACGCACAGGCTATGACCTACCACTGCTGCAGTCTTCAGCTGGGTTTCATTACCTGGATATTTGGTTTCTTTTACACAGTGAGCTCTCCAGGCCAGGACACATTCAGTTTGCAACTTGTGGTAACCAGGAGAAAATCAAAAGAAGAACAGCCATCCTATGACCGGAAATCAGTGTTCTCTTAAAAAGCAGATTAGCCTGTAACCAAGCAAATTACAAGTACAGGCTGTGCCTCTGTTCTTTGGCTTTTAAATAAAGCTGGGAAAAATCTTCCCCCTCTCATCTTTCCCCTTCACTTTCACTTCTAGGGACAAGAACTGCTGCTTCTGTATTCCTCAAAATCACTTGTCAGAATCTTGTTGATATTATGTTTGGGACTTCTGCAATGCATTATTTCATAAACAATCAACAAAAATTTCTTCAGTAGTTCTCTTCCTGAGTAGTCAATTATTTAACAGTTTTCATCTTCAATTTTAGACTAAAGCCTCTTCCTATTCTTCTCTCTCTTCTTTCTTTTGCTCTACTGATTTAATTTTTAACTATTTTAAACTGGGAAAGGCTTGTATATACATTGTATATATAGGGAGAATTTTATGTATTTGCCAAGGATCAGTAGAACTAGTGTACATTTGAGTGATCAAGGAAAGGTTCAACTTCTTGTCATAGACTGAAGGCAAACAGTAATGTGGTAAGGCTGAAAGAGACACAGATGTGACCAATTCAAGAAAAAATTATCCATTTCTTCTTATTGCCTGTAAACGTGTTTAAATAGTACTCAAAGTTACAACTAAGCTAACAGAATATACTACGATATAAAAGCAAAAAGGCGTTTTTTTAGGCATTTAAAACTTTATAAATATTTATAAATATTTATTTATCAATATTTATTTTGACAAAAGTTCAGGAGAGCAACTCTATGAAATTAGGGTTCTGAGTTCAGCTCTTTGAACAACATTCAGTGATTTATTTTAAGATTTTTTCAGCTGCAAGAATTAGGACTGTGAGGTACTATTCAAGACCTTTGAGTCCAGACAGTAGGGAACAATAGAGCTCATAAGAAAGAGGAAATTCAAGGAAAATTGCATGGAACTCCTCAGAACTTAAAAAGAGGGGGAAAAATCACCAGGACGAAAACATGATACATGGTGACAGCAACTTACCTTCATATTCTTGGTCGGAATCAATTAATTAATTATTCCCAAGCCAGTAAGGGCATTTCAAGCATCTAAATATTTCCAGGTAATAGACATAGGAGCACAATTTCTCTGGAGCTGGCAGCTCATTCAGAATTGTTTTTTTCTCCTTGTTGATATTTTCTCTGAGCTTATTTGGCCACACTTCACTACATTTGCATATTAGTGAAATGTGTGGCAATGGAATTACAAGGCAGAGAGCCATTATCATCCCTGATCTGGTGTGGGCTCAGGAACAGCACGCAGATCTCCTCCCCTGTGGTGTTTCCTTCTCACCACAATTTAAAAGATTTGGGATGCCTTGCTGGTGTCAGCAGCTGCTCTGCCTTCTGGCACCGTTCTGTCCTTTGTTCCCAAGGCATCCCTGTGGCTGGACCCACCAAGCAGGCAGCAGGACCATCAAGCTGGTCTCCTGGCTCTTGCTGGAAGTGGTTAGCTCAAGGAAGGAGAGACATATCCACCAACAAGCTAATGAAAAGGTGACACTAGAAAAGCCCTCTCATGTTGAGAATAATAAAGACAGAAAAATTATTTGTGAACAGTCAAGATCTTTGTGAAGGTGACTCAGTGGTTACCTTCAAATAAATCATGCAGTGAAGTCATTTCTACAGAAGGAGATAAACCTTCTTGTTTCTGTTTGCTTAGTTTGACAGACTGTAAAAAATACTCTATTCCAGAAGGCAGGGCTGCTTAACGTATTTCCAAATAAAATTAAAAAAAAAAAAAACAAAAAAACAAAGTCAAAGAAGAATATTTCAACTATTTTTTTTGTTGATTTTATTTTTCTCACTTAGATTCTGAAACTACAGAGCATTTATTCATGAGGTTAAAATTAAATATTACACATGTGGTTAAATACCATCCTGAACTAACTCTTGGCTCTTCTCTTTTCCAGGAAGACTTGTCCAAACTGGTGTTTATAACTGTAAGCAAATTCATAGCTTTTTGTAGCTGTTATCATTAGTGTGAAATGTATCATTAGTGTGTAATTACGAGTCTATCATATTTACTCAAGCTCTATTGCCCTAGTTTTTAAACAAAAAGCAGTGTTCAATCTGTTTAGTGACTTGGAGTCTGAGTTCTGCCCTCCACTATACTGATGCAATAGCATGAAATATTAGAATCCATCTACAATGTAAAAAGTGGGAGTGCCTTTCCAAGGCTCAGTACAGCTCCTTATTAACACAGAATATTTTGAGTTGGAAGGCGCCCATAAGGATCATTGATTCCAACTCTTAAGTGAGCAGCCCATACAAGGATCAAACCCACACCCTTGGCATTTTTAGGACCATGCTCCAACCAGCTGGGCCAATCTCAGTGTTGTTTGCCAGCCCAGAAGTGCGGAGGGAGCAGCAGGTGTGTGCCCTGGATCAGACCTGGCAGGTGGCAGCCACTGGTCCTAGAGGCAGCTCTCTGGTGGGACTTGCCCATGTGGTGTCAGGGCCAGGGACACACCAGGACTCAAGGCCTCTAGACTAAGGCCATCAGAAGTTTGTACATGCACCTGATGAAGTCACTCTTTCACTGCAGGTTGGAGAGGTGTTGGCAGACAGAATGAACGTAAGGAGGACCTAGACTAAAGTCCATTCAGTAAAGAAACTCTCACCATGTCTGTCCTAGGTTAAAAATGTAAGATGTGCCCAAAGTATGTATTCTATCACCATCTTCATGAGGTGTTAGAACCAGGTGGGGCAGTGTTTCCCTTATCTTCTGCTAATGGCCCATCAATGCCTTGCCCCATGACTCATAGATAACTCCCTCTGGGAGCTGTCTCTGTTTAATGGGCCATCAAGGACCCATTACATGACTCATAGAATGATATCAGCCCATTGTGAGATGCTCCACCCAGGGGGAGGAGCCAAGCATTCCCACCTGCATATAATCCTGGGTTTGGGACAGCGGGGTCAGCTTTTTTCCCCCACTGGATTCACGGAGGACAAGAGCTACCAGACCTTTCTACAAGACCACTGCTTCGACAAGACCATTTCATCTGTACTGCTACTAACACCCTACCTAACAGGGTGTCAGGTTGTATTCTGACTCTGTCAGTGGTATTTTGTACTATTGAATTTATTTTATTTTACTTTATTTTACTTCTTTTCTTTTCATCTTATTAAATTGCACTTCTGACTTGGAGTCTCTCACTGGTTTTGATTTCAAACCAGCACAATGGCCCATCACTGTTAATCCTAGAAAGAAGAAGAAATTCATGGCTAGGACAGGAAATACTTCATTGCCTGGGTTACACTAGTGTATTCAACCCCATATTTCAGTTGAATTCAACATTATGACAGTTTAAATAAATCCCCTCATTGTTTTTTCCAATCTTCACAGGAAAATAGAATTGTAAAATATTATGAGGCACTAGCAAAAGGGATTTTAACAAAGTTTTAAGAGTACAAGCTGCTAAAATCAGGTTATATTGCAAAAATAATTTCAACTGTATTTCTGTGTTAATTGCTGTTACTACAAAAAGCCATTTGTGTCTTATCTATCTTTGAATTAGGCTTTTTCTATTATTATTATGTTTTTCTACGGATTAAAAAAAAAATCTATTTTACTCAGGTCCTGAACATTTTGCTGGAATTCAGTGGGCCTATGCATGAGGAAAGTGTTTACAGGATCAAACATCTCTTCTGTAAAAGATGGCTCTGTTTTTAATGGCATGGAACTAAAATGAAATCCTGATTAAGAAAATGTTGTAGAATGTAGAACATGATGATGAGTCATTTTCTTAGTTTTGGTTGCAAGAATAGACTAATTGTAAACTAATATGTGCATTGGAAAAATTTTTTTCCTTTGTTTATAAAACCATCTGATTTTGCTTCTCTCTTTTTGTACTGTATTAGAAACATTAGTGTCCTTTAATCTTGTTTTTTATCCTTTTTGAACAAAATGGCTTTTATAAATATTGCCTTTTGTCATCACACATTAATTGTTGTAGATGCTCAATAGTTACTGAATTCTTATAGCTGACTTTCCATTCAGTGTTTCCTTTATTATTGGTCCATAGTTTTTTTTAGTATTTTTTGATTACTGATTTGATGACATATTTATGTATTCTTCATCTTGCAAAATTGAATTTTGTGCTATGTGAGGGTGCAGCTTAAGGCATCACTTGTGCAAGAAAATATACCAAATTTTACTTCTACTTTTCAGAAAAATAATGTATTATGATCCAGAAAATACTGCTGGGAACTGAAGCCTTTCCCATCCTCTGCAGTCAACAGAACCAACAGGTCTCTCTGTGATTACTGTGTGACAAAGAGAGATTTAACTGACTGTGCTATGGGGGCCTTGATTTCTCCAGACCTTCTAAAAACAGCATTAAAAACAACGTTACTGTAGCAATGAACTGACTGCTGATGTAATTTCTTGACCACTCAGCTCTAAAACCTAGTAATACGAACTTAAAAAAAAAGTATAAGTCTCTTGGAGGCTTTTTGCTGAAGTAGTTACTGGGCATTCTGGAATATCTATTCAGCAGGTGTGTATACCCATAGAAGCTGAAGGAAATTAATTGGGAATATGAGGATACATTTCCCAATGTAGACAACTGTAACTTTGTCATTTGTTGTGCATTTTGGGTCTCAGAAAATGACTCTTTTTTTTTTTTTTTTTTTTTTTTTTTTTTTTTTTTCCTTAAAACAANTTTTTTTCCCCTAGAAAACATAAGCAACTCTTTCTTCAAAGATACTCTTTCTACCATTGTTTTTAGTTTTGATTTGGGTTTTTTGTTTTGTTTTTCTAGTCACAGCTCAGCATCACATCCAGGACTGCATCATTCTAAGCCTTGTGAAAACACTGAACAGAGATGATCTTTGCCCCACACATCAGAAATTATGAATTTGGA
Source organism: Hylia prasina (assembly GCA_013397195.1). Taxonomy (NCBI): domain Eukaryota; kingdom Metazoa; phylum Chordata; class Aves; order Passeriformes; family Sylviidae; genus Hylia; species Hylia prasina. The sequence continues at coordinate 176,696 of VYXD01000792.1, read as the reverse complement.
AGTATGAAATAATGCACAGAGACAGAGAACTAAAATCTGAGGAAACCAAGAAGCTTTAGAACTTTACCTAGTAGTAATGTGCCCAGCTATAGTGAAAAATCCTTCTTTTATTATTCCAAAAAAGAAAAGTTTAAGGGACTTTTAAAAGAAAGCAGAAAAGTTTTATTGTAAGTATTGTCACGGAGTTCATTTTAAACACTGGGGAAGAAGGAAGGAAGATATTTTGAAAAAGAATTGTTTGAAAAATGAGATGGGTGAAAGACTCAGGGACAGGGCTGACATCTTCATGGTGAATATGAAATGATAGATAGCAGAGGAGAGATCATGGAAGACCCTGAAAATGAAAAAGCCTATTATGTTTTACATTGTAAACCAGAAAGAATGAGTGAACCAATACACTGTAAGAAGTGATATGGTCCAAATGAAGAGTAACAATAGTCTTTGCATCACTGTTCTGAATAGATATGAAAAGTACTGGGCTTTTGGGAAATCACAGAGACTTGAAGTATCTAAAGTTTTTGCTTAGTGATGAACCTTCCAGACTTGTTCAGTGCAATATACAGCAGGATATCTAAGGAGATTTTCTTTTTAAAAATGATCCCTCTATTACAGTTCTAGGAACTCTACTGAGAACAGAAAAGAAGGTAACAGACATGAGTAGGGGTAAAGAAAAAAATCTGTTTTATCTGTTCTCATCTCTGAGCATTGCTAAGAAACGTTTCAAATAAAACCTTGGCATGCAGGTTCAGAATAGAACCAATTGTGAGAATTATCCACATATAGGTGCTAACTCAATACAAGTGCTAACAAATACAGCTTTAGCCCTAAAGTGTTGTCTGCAGACTTGCTTGCAAATCACCATGAAATTCTCAACACACTTCTCCTCATCCTTGGTTCTTCCTTCTCGCTCTCAAGGTGCACCTGAAGCAAAATTCAGCTGTTTGTAAAATGTCAGACAATTTAAGCCACTTTGGGTATTAAGAGAGGAGTCTACAGAGTGCTTAGACTTTTAGCTAGTCTAGATTAAAAGGAAAAAAAAACCCTTTTCCTGTATTCTGAACAGACTACCCTTTCTGGTACTTTGCCAAGTGCAACGGATTCACTTCTTATGTTATTCAAAGGAATATACATAGGGTCTTAAATGCATACAGACAAGACCTTGTCGCTCTTTGCCATTGAAGTAAAAACCTCCTAAAGTTTTAAACAATTATTTCATTGGTGCAATGATTTCAAGTGTGTAATAAATAGCCTGTGAGAAGACCTCTGCTTGCCTAGTCCTAGTTTTTCGTGTCATTACCCCTTCACATTCTGGACTCTGCATTTCCTATAAAAACATATTGTAGAGATCAAAGTTAACGCCTCTTCTAGCAGCAGACACAGCACAATAAGGTAAACACACCACTTTCCTTTGAGCAGAAGTTTAGCACAAGCACTGGAAAAGTTTGATTGATTTATCTGAGTACTGGTTGTCTTGCAAGAGATCAGATTGGCACTTAAAGCTGCAGCTGAGTAAAGCTGTGTATTGTGGTTTCAGGAAGCCTTCCAATAGCAAAATATTTTTCATGATTTACTGAGGATCAAATTTTGCCAACTCCCAGAAGAAACTTCTGCGAAACTGTGACATCGAGCACCTATTGCCAACCACATAGGTTTTTCAAAGGTTGAAAACTCTACTGTGAATGAATGTCTACTTTGCTTCATAAAAACTATTTTTTGATATCCTGACAGTGTCTTCTGCTAAGAAGTTTTTCTAGCCAACCTAAGTCAGGAACACTTGACATCAGACATTACAGTGTGCCACAACAGAGCATGAGCCAGTGTATCAACAAGGGTGCTGGGTCTTTTGGAGCTCCAGCCCTTCCAGACAAAATGGATGTTTTGCCCAGACAAGATGTCTTTGATTGTGCAGGTGTTCATGCAGCTGTAGAGTTTCCTCTCTCTATGCCACATCAGGGTCCCTCTGGTCCTTCCTTAAGACACAGAACATTTCTATTTATTTCACTTTCTCTTATTCACCACAATCACTGATGATTATATTCTACATTAAAATAGGAAATCACTTAAAATGCAAATTTCCTGAAAGGACAAATCAATAGTATGATATCAGTCAATGAGCAGGCATGCACTTGCATGAAAGAAGAATTTGATGTACTGGTTATACCTCTTGAGCAATGCTGTTCTCATAGGTTTACATGGATTAATTCCACATTGGTGATTAGGTAAATCATTATTAATCCATGTGTTTGCAATAACTGATATTTGGGGATTTACAGACATTTCTATACTTGGTCTTTGAGTTTACCATGTAAGAGAAATATAAAAAGTGGAAAAAAATTAAGGTTGATAAAAAGCTTAGCGATATTAGAAATTCCTGGAACACAGTGACATTTAAAAGCATATTAAATACTAAACACTTTAAAAACACATCTTTCATTAACTTTAAGCAGAGTTTGACACTGCCAATTTAGGATGGAAGGTGTGAAATGGAAAGCAATTTAATACCAACCAAAGGAGGAAGGCAAAAAGAAACCCTGCCCATCTCTGCTTACCATTGAAGTGTTTTTCACCTTCATTCCACTCTCCTTTTCCCCTGAGTGATCAGAAAGAGCATGTGTGTGTGTTAAATCATCCTGGTTTCAGTTTTCTTTGCCTGTTCTTTTCCTCTGTCCATTTTGCTGGTCGTCATAGTTACAGTGACCTCCATTGTCCTCGTCTTTCAGGGTCTTGCATGGATTTTTTCAGCTTTCCCTTGTAACAGTGCTTTGCAATGCCAGCTTTTCTAATTCTTTAACTGTTACTTCATTTCTTAATCTCTTTGTCTCACCAGTCTTCCCCTTTTCTGTGCTGTGTCCTGATACTCAGAGCAGGCTGGAAGTGCTTAGTTTTCCTCTTCACCCCAGTATCAGTTTCTTTCTGATAAGACTTCTCATCTTTAATCTTTCCCTTCTTAACCTTTGAGTATTATTTACTTTGGCCTTGTCTTTGACTAGCTTTAAAGTGACCTTTTTATATCTTTTTTAGAATAAGTTAAACTAGACAGTCAGGAGTGTAGTAGCTCAAGCAGAATTTGCCCGCTTTATTTTTTTTTTTTAAATTTCAGTTCCTTCCTCTGACTTCTGGTTATGAAGGAATCCGACCAAGACGGCTTCTGCAGTACTAGGCAGGGCCAAGGTCGACCTTAAAACCACAGAAACATGAGATGGCCCTTGGCTTGTCCTCTGCACTTAATAGGCTATAGCAGAGAGGCTCCTATCATCTCTCCCAGTCAGGCTATTTCCACAACTGCTGCTGTAAAGGGACTAATCACAGGCAGGGAAGAACAAGCAGAGTGCTAAGAGCCCCTGAAAACCTCACGATGCTCAAGAGGCCAGTGCAGGGTTCTGCACGTGGATCAGAGCAACTCCAAGTACGACATGGGTGGAGATCAGATTGAAAGTTGCCCTGCTGAGAAGGATTTGGGGGTGTTGATTAATGAGAGGCTGGACATGACCCAGCAATGGGCACCCCCAGCCCAGAGGGTCAGACGTCTCCTGGGCTGCACCACAAGCAGCACAGCCAGCAGGGCCAGAGAGGGGATCCTGCCCCACTGCTCTGCTCTGCTGAGACCCCACCTGCAGTGCTGCATCCAGCTCTGGAGCCCTCAATGTAAAAAGGATGTGGGCCCATTGGAGTGAGTCCAGAGGAGGCCACAAAGGTGTTGCAGGGCCTGGAGCGCCTCTCCTATGGAGCCAGGCTGAGAGAGCTGAGGTTGTTCAGCTGGGGGAAGAGAAGGTTCCACCTCATAGCCCCTTCCAGTACCTGAAGAGAGCCTTTAGGAAACCTGAAAGGGACTCTTTAAAAGGGTCTGTAGTAATAGAACAAAGGGAAATGGCCTTAAATTGAAAGAGAATGGGTTTAGAATAGACCGACAGGGAGGTGATGAGGAACTGGAACAGGTTGCCCAGAGAAGTGGGTGCCCCATTGCTGGAAGTGTTCCAGACCTGGTTGGATGGGGCTTTGAGCAGCCCAGCCTGGTGGAAGGTGTCCCTGCCCATGGCCTGGGGGTTGGAACTAGAAGATCTTTAAAGTCACTTTTAATGCGTAGCATTCTATGGTTCCATGACTCTGTGACTCTATGACTATGATTTCGTGATTCTATGTTACGTCAGGAATGAGTGGGTCTTCTTTTACTGAATTCAGGGCTTATTCCAGGGACGAAAATGCATACCTTTTGACACAGAAAATTGTGACTCCTTCTTGGACTTGTTCTGTTTGAGAGATTTGACCAAAACTTTGAGTAAGGACTGAGATTTCTAAGATGATTTTCATATTAGCACCCAAACAAGTCTCAGAAACAAGTTCTGTCTGTATCATCTGTTAGTCTCAATTCAGAAACTGACAACACTCCTGAGGTACTCACATTATAGTTGCATCAGTAATGCTACGGACAGCTTAAACAAGCAAATGGGCCCTTAACAGTGGTTACTTGGTAACCCTTTAAATCACAGTGGTGTACATAATGTAACTGTCAATCCTCTAAACTATTATGGAATTGTAAACTACATGGTAAGCAGTCATATGCATCTTTTCCATACATACAAAAGTATCAGATCTGAACTAGCTTTATACATGTAGACATTTTAAAGTTTTTTAGGTATTTACTTAGCACCAAGCTCTCATGTATGATAAATTGATCTTAAAAGTATGAAACTGGAATACTGATGGTAAATGTACACAACTGCAGCTTCAATGGATACTTGCAGCACTCTAGTGGCCATTCTTCATAAATGCAACACCAAAAGCTGCCAACAGAGAAAAAAACCACACCCTAATGACAAAAAATTAAAGGGCAACAGTTAGGCATGAAAATTCTGAAAATGAGCAATAACATACTGTGTGCACCTAGTTAAATTTATTCAAGCAGACCTGTTTTAATTTAACAACGTCCTTGCTTTGCATTAGAAATGTAAAGAAAATAGTTTGAAGTGGAGCACGTTATAGTTTGTGGTCCTTCTCTTTTGATGTAGTAGCTCACTGGTTCAAGGAAACTTGATTACTGGGAGTGTTACACAACTCACTTTTCCTTCGTCCCACTGAATGTAGGAGGGAAATAATAGGCGCAGTGCATCTGCATTGGTCAATACATATGTGATGAGAAGAATATATAGTATACAGCTCTGATGAACAGTTACTGCAGGTAAATGTGCTATTGCTTAGTTGTAAGCAAGATGCTACTGTGCTAACATAAAGTAAAATGTGTGTGACAGGAGGGAATTTGTCTTAATGACTTCACAGACCCTCTCCAATTTTAATTTCTAAATCCAGCTATAAATGCACCATTTGTGTTCAAATTTGTGTATATTTGTGTATATATTTGTATAAAATATATAAAATATATTTGCTTCCTGTCTTTATTTCCTTTTTCTCTCTCTCCTAGAAACTTTGGACTATATAAAATGCACTGTAATCAAGGCTGGAAAAATGCTAAGAAAAAGGAATGTTCCCTTTGGCAAATGTCACCATGTCTGCAAAGGTCAGGATTTTATTTAAAAACATAGTTTTGCCTCTTCCAGTAGTGAGCATAATTGTCTAAATGTGAATTAAGTGGCAAGCAAACTGTCTGCCTAAGAGCTCAGACACCTCCCCAGCCTCTGTGGCTACTTGGATGCATCAGCTTTTGCTGCTGTTCTTGCAAACCCTTCCAGTCAGTCCTGAAAACCGACAGGTCATTTCCACTCCTGGGAGTCCCTGAGCATTGTGCACACAAGCAGAGAAGCATTTCCTCCTGGGAGAAGCACACAGACGTTGCTGCCTGCCAGGCAAGCACACCCTAGCAAAGAGCTTGTGTCACTGTGCCGGCAGCAGCCAAGAGGAGAGGGAAGAACAGAGAGGGATTTCTTCAATTTTTTAGCAGTTAGAGGAAAGGCTGATGATCCTCACTTGCCAGAAAAGCCTTGTAGGATCATAGGAACTCAGAGAAGTCAGATTTCTTACATTCTTTAACACATAGATGTTTCACCTGTATTAATTTTCTCACCACCATCTTTCCAGAGCATGAGAAAAGCTCAGAGAAGACTGTCAGTGTAAGGCCCTTTCAGCATGTTTTGCTGAAAATATTTCTGCTTCCAAAAACCCCCTCTTTGAGATCAATAACAAAGAAAAAGGCTTCTATCATTTAAAATTATATCTCAAATATGAAAGAAGTAACAAGTGTAACTCCAGGAAACATAAATTCCTTGCTTGTTGGCCTGTCATTTTGTTGAAGAAAATGATAGCACCTACCAAGGAAAAAATCTGGTAGAGGGGTAAATAGTTTATATTTTATTCATATGTTCTTGCTGTTTTGTCTTTGAAAATTCCCTGAAATATGAACTTTCTCTGTGGTGGCAGGAAGTGTAATACCAGCTGTATCCATACACATATTTTATCCCTATGTAGGAGGAAGACATGTTCCTGAAATGCACCTTTTCTTGTGCACAGTATCTTGTTTCATGCATTTTGGTTCTGCTCATTTAGGGTGAGTAATCTTTTGGGATGTAATTTCTACAGAAAGAAAAGAAGCTAGATTTTTCACATCGTACTGGAGTTCAATCCCACACAATAACCCAATGCAAATACAACAGTATCAACCTATATAGGTAATCATGGTCAAAGGCTTGTTACCAGAAAATTTTTCTCCCCATGCTACAAAGGTTATCTTTATAAGCTGATCCACAGGATAGATTTAAGTTTCCATTTGCATCCACAAATCTGCCATGTGAGACAAGCCATGGCTCTAAGTGTATTGTCAGAGCTAAAGCATAGCTCATTTCCTGGATACTTCTTCAATTTCCATTCCTGCTTCCACAGGGCTGCAGAAGGTGCCAGTGAGTGCAATGAGTGACAAGCCAAGCTACTGCCTCCACTTGTCCCACCCTGTCTGCACCTGGCTCATGCTTGACCACCCCTGGATCATAAAGTGATCAAGGGCACTGAGCAGTGAGTGACCCTTCTTTGCAGGGGGAGCTTGAAGGCAGCATCACCCAGGGAGCCTCTGATCCTGATACTTACTCTCAGAATAACACCTCAGACTGAATCAGAATAAAACAATATGGTTGCATGACATTTTTTTTATTTGAGGCTTTAATCTATAAATAGATCTGATTTTAAGAGAGAAGAATTCTGCTAAAATTCAACTCCCTAACCAGCAGAACTATCAGACCAAAGTAAACCCACAATACCGTTCCACAGCAGGGCTCAGACTTAAAAGTTTCCTTTGATACTGCAAAACCTAAAGATTACAGATTGCTGACCAAGCTTACTAGTTTAAAAGAAATCTTGTATATATAAAATAAAATTTGACTTGTGGTTCAGTGCTGCAGAATTTGTTGTTGGTGGTTTTCTTTTTCATTTATATCATTTAATCAAGCAAAGTACATATCCTTTTAGTTACTGCAGTTCCCAGGTCATATATAAAGTTGTGTGCAATAAATAATTTTCCTTACAATCTGTTTTCAGTGCAGAGATGGAGGCTGACATTTGCTGCAGAGCAGACTGAGAAGTTCTGTAGAAGCTTCAGAAATTTAGCTACTGTGTTGGCAAGGTCAGTGGTTAGTGCTGATGCTGGTCAATGGTCCTCAAAGTTCCTAATTCCTAGGTGATTGAAATGTTAACTAGCTCTTGTCAAAAGGGAAAAGAAAAAAAGGTCTGGAACGTGATCTACTGCATCTGTCAACTTAACATCTTGGTCACTTTGAGTTTGGCACCTACATGAAAGTGTTTATTGTTTCATCAAAGATTTCATCAATCATTTTGATGGGGGCATTCAAACAGAAATTAAGTTTTTGAGATGCCTGCTTAAATGTTCTCTTAGTTGCTGATGTTAACATGGACATTCCTATATTAAAAATTGGTGTTGGTCATAAAAGTGAAATAGATACGTAATGGGATATTTTCACAGAAGAAAGAAGTGATTGATTTCATTAATGAATATAATACAAGATTATTTTTGTAAAATGTTCATTAATAATTACTTAAAAATGAATGATAATCAAGCATCAAGAGGGGCTTTTCAGGATAGTAGTTTTGTTATTGTTGGAATGAATATAATTAAAGTTGGAAGCTGGACATGGCAATTAAAGCTTGAAGCCGGAAAGCACAAATGTCCTATACAACCCTAAGCTCCTTCTACTGAAAGGAAATAAACACCTTTAGCATTACATTAATTTAATAATAAAATTATTTTTTTCTATGCTATTTTATAGGACAAAAATATCTGAACATGATTTGATAATTAGCAGGGGTTTTATCTATTTAATTGGGTTATTTATCTTTAGATAATTAATAGTATTTTTATTTGGAATGCAACAAATGTAATTAGACTTCAAGTATGCTTGCTGATGGTTGGAAATGGTTCATTTATGTCCGGTTGTGGATTTGGAGGAGTCGATACATCTTACCAAAAGTCAGCATTTACAGTGAGATCCTCCACATCTGTAACTGACAGAGCCAGTCATCTTTTGCATGTTTAATCCTAATCAGACAAATGAGTACTTTTTTGAGCGTAATTCATCTCATATTAAAGCAGTCAATTGAAAACAGATCAAGATGGCTGTCACCCTAAAAGTGCTGACTTCACTGCTCTATTAAGAATCGAGGGTGAACGCCTCATACACACACACACATTTATAAAGCTTGATGAATAAATCTATCCAGTATGAAAATGGTATTCTGAGTAATGTAGATGTAATGTTAACCAATAGAGTATGTTATATTAAATAAAATATCAAGTGCACAGCAACAGAAATAATTCAGTAATAACAGTATAAGTTAGATGACTTGGACATTTAAAATAAGAAAACCTTCTTATTTGTATTTTTGAAAGAATTCCAAAATCTGTTAATTAGCTTGTTTTAGTATTGTAAAAGGCTGTGGCAAAATGTCTGTTAGGATTTGGCTTTCATTTCATTGGAAAGAGTACTAATCAACTGTTAGTACTGCGCAAATATACAGTATTTTCTGTGATAACATTCAAACCCTGTATTGACCTATATAGAGAAGGATGAACTGATCTTAAAAATGTATTTGATTAGCCTGTCTTTAGCTGCATATGGTACCTTGAGAGTCCATAGTCCCAAAGATAGATTTCTAACAGGCTGTTTAAAATAATGTACTATACCCATATAATTAAGAAGTAACCGAGAGAGTGATGTTTTAATCTTCCTTGTTGAAGGGTATGTATTACATGGTAATCTGAAAACATGCATTTTCTTCAGCAGAGCTTTCTGCATGCCAGTCAGGTCAGACATAATCTGACCATAGTCTGTTTCTGTTTTAGACCACAAATGACACAGACTCCGAGAATCAGAAGGCTAAAAATGACTATTTATTTAGGGATGTGTCTCCCTTAAAAACTATTTTACACAGACCAATTTGATTGGTGAAACAAAGGCAAACCTTTTCAATCACCTTGGTCAAACCAGAGGGACATCAAGAAGTCCCTCCTGTCAGAAGGAATGAATACCATAGGTATTGTTACAAAAACATTTATCATGTTTACCAAGTTTTTCCTGGGGAAGAATTTCAGAAAACCAAAAACATCAGGCCTGGAACCAGGGCTACAATAGTCTGTCTCACCACACTGAAGTTATGAGAGTGGACATGTAGAGAGACAAAACAGGGTCTTTGTGAAGCTTGACAGCTTTATCTCCTTATCACAAACATAAAACTCATTGTCTTGATTTATTTGTTTTTCTGCTAAATATCGCTAACTCATTTTGAATATATAGTATACTTTCTTTTATATATGAATAAAATACTGGAATATCTCCAAAGAACTTTATCAGGGTTATGAGGGTGTTTAGAAAGTATGCAACATTCCTTACAGAAAGAATAGAGTACTCTTTGTCCCTCTTTTACAGAAGATGTAGATTTGCATTCTAAAAAAAACCATCTTGCTTTTCTGAGCTGATACTTTCAAACTATATGTATCATATTGGAATGATCTCTACTGAAAGCATACAGACTTTCAGCTCCATGATATATTACTAAGGTGTGTATCCTACGTGTGAAGATAAAAGATTAATTCTTCACAAACACTGTGGCAACATATACGGAGTTGTGATAGAAGGATGAAAGCCAAGATTTTTTAAAGTTACATCCTCAGTGCAGACAGTTTTTAAAAGTTTGTGGCACTGTGAATACCCACACTGTGTAGGGGTAATTCCCCAGGTAATCTCTGCATAGTAGAGGCAGTCAACTGATTTAAGATACTGAGCATTATCCCATTCAAAATTCCATGAATTATATACAGATATTTTTTAGACAATTTATATGTGGGTGTCTGTGCAACAAGACCAAAATGCAGGGAATCCAGAACAAACGGAGAAATCTGTGCCATTGCAAAATGCAAACAGGGTGGATACTCAAGAGGTTGTAGGATAATTCAGGCTGCGAGGGACCTCAGCAGGTTACACTACAAGCCCTTCTTGAAGCAGAGACAATATTTTATGCTCAGCTTGGGTTGCTCAGGGCTTATCCAGCTTGGTCTTGGAAACCTCCAAGGATGCAGCCGGCACAACAGCTGCACTTCTGGACTGCTCTCATGGAAATATTTTGGTTATATCTGTTATAATGCACACCTTCAGTCAGTGGAGGCAGTATCAGTCCATCAGGCTTCAGGATGAGCTTTATCAGAACATCTGTTTTACAACAGTTATCTCCAGCTGGTTTTTTTTCTGGTTGTCCATTTTATATGTCAAACATACATTGGATTTGTGGAACATAATCATTTTGCAGGTTGTGAATATAAGTTAAATACAAGTCTAGACAGGCTTAGCAGAATTTAGAATCCACACTGCCACAGACGCATCTGTTTCAGGTTTCAGCTGCAATGTTCAAGTTTTATTTCATTGCTAAATTCTTCTCCGCAGCCCATCAGAGTGGAGCAGATTTCTTTAACAGTTTTGGAATGCAAAAAACTACCATTTGACATCTGCAAACCTCAGAAACTAGGTGGTTGAAGTTTTCTTTGGGAAGGTGGCATTTTGACAGTTTTGTACAGGTAGTTTTTAAATTAAATTTAAGAATGTACAAATATCTTCAGAAATAAAAATAACATTCTTTTCTTTTCCTCGAGAATCTGAAGAGTTAAACATATGTAGTCTTGTAATGGATTAAGCACAATTTCACATTACACAAAATGTCAGAGACTTCAGAACACCCAGATTTGATAATAAATGAAATGCCTTCTCATAGCCATTTTTTGAGACTGTGTTAACTTCTCTTGGAACTTGGGGGCGGTAAATGTGAGCTTTCAAAAACAAAATTCTATTTTATTGAAATGAAATGTTATTAAAATCTCCCACCACTCTGATCAAAAGTAAAAAAGAAAAAAATAAAGAACCCCCAAACTCAGCAGTTTTCTGTTTTTCAATAAAAAGCTGAATCTCCTATTTCTAAATGGGGCGTGATCTTTTTTAGTTCAAAATCTTTATCTGCAAGATACTTTTAAACCTATTGATTACAGTAAGCTGATCCAAAGAAGTAATGGATATCTTATATAGAATGGAACAAGTCACAAGAAGAGACTGAAAGAAAATCCTCCTATGACATTCAATAGTGCTGTAATCAGATAATCAATGTAGAACATATTGCACTGACCATACTAGGGGATTTGAAACTTCATCACTGCTTTCAAGGACTTTATATTAAATCTTGAGGCATTTATCTCTTTTATATTCACCAACATTTAACCATTACCTCTAAGAACCCCTTCACAGAAAGATACTTTCTCATCAATCATATGAATGCCAAAAATTTACTATTGAGTTGAGGTTATTTTGTTGAAAATACATCCACCAGATCTAATCGTAATATTGCCAGGAAATTTCACTCAATTTCCCACAACTAGACAAACCACCCTTCCCCTAATCACCAGATTTATTTTTCCTACTTTTAAATTACATTTTTATTACAAGGAAATTTTAATTAACGATCAGTGAATTTTATCATTTTATCATTTTTATAATTTTATAATTTTATATACATGTGTAGAACCAAATCTATTGCATGGTTTTCATATTTTAATTTCTTACTAAATATTTCCTTATTGCTTTTCTTCTTTTCACTTTGTACTGGGAACATCATCAAAAGACTTTTCTATTACACATGAAATACAGTATACTGCTGTAGTGCTTTTTGTGGCCAGCTTTTTGCATCGGGAGGGTTACCAGGATGTCTTCTGTTAGAAGCTGCCAGAGGCTGCCCCCATGTCCAACAGAGCCAATGCCAGCCAGCTCCAAGATTGACCCCCCCGCTGGCCATGGATGAGCCCAGCAGGGACAGTCGGAGAACCTCTGGGATAACATAGTTAGGCAAGAGAAAAAGTTACAATGCAGAAGGAATTGCAGGCAATGAAGAGAGGGGTGAGAATATGTGGGAGGAGCAACCCCACAGGCACCAAGGTCAGTGAGGAGACAGGGGGAGAAGGAACTCCAGGTGCCAGGACAGGGATTCATTCACTTGCAGCCCGCAGGGAAGCCCATGGTGAGGCAGCTGTGCCCCTTCAGTCCATGGAGGTCTGTGGTGCAGCAGGTGATGCCCAAAGGAGGCTGTGACCCCATGGGAAGCCTGCACTGGAACAGGCTCCTGTCAGGACCTGTGGTCCCATGTAGAGAGGAACCCACGCTGGAGCAGGTTTGCTGGCAGGATTTGTGACCCTGTAGGGGACCCATGCTGGAGCAGACTGTTTCTGAAGGACTGCACACCATGGGAGGGACCATGCTGGAGCAGTTCACAAAGAACTGCAGCTTGTGGGAAGGACACACTTTGGAGAAGTTCATGGAGGATTGCCTCCCGTGGGAAGGACTGCACTCTGGAGCATTGCAGGGAAAAGTGTGAGGAGTCCTTCCCCTGAGGAGGAAGGCTTGGCAGAGACAACAGGTGATGAAATGACCACATCTCATCCTCCTGTGCTGCTGCGCTGGGAGGTGGCAGATAATTATGGACTGCACATGAGGCTGCGAACAAGGGATGGATAGGGGGAAGGTGTTTCTAAGATTTGGATTCATTTTTCATTATTGTTCTCCCATTGATTTTTCATAAATGAAAGTAATTTTCCCCACGTCAAGCTTGTTTTGCCCATGACAGTAACAGGTGAGTGATCCCTCCCTGGTCCGACCTCAACCCATGAGCCTTGTGTTACATTTTCTCTTTCCTGTTCAGCTGAGGAGGATAGAGCGGCTTTGGTGGGCACCTGGCACCCAGCCAGCGTCAACCCACCACAACTACTTTTTTGTCCCAAGATGTCACAAATTATCTACCTTGAAAATAAAATATATTTTCTTTACTGTTGTTCAACTGTTCATTGTTCACTGTCATAAGGTCTATCATACCAAAAAATGGATGCTTTTAGAGAATATGATATAAAAGCCACTACAAAAAATAAATTACACTGAATTGCATTAATGCATGTGGAGATGCTCACTGCACTGCTACATAAAGAGCAAAGCAATCTGAATCAGAGACATAAACAACAAAATAAATAAATTTTCTAGGCATATTAAATTTGAAATGTAATTTAAATAAATAAATATCCTTATTTTTCTTCTAGACCCTATATTGCTCAAATTTTTATTTGAAAGGGGCTGTTAAAAATTTAAATATCCACCCACTTAGAATTTCAGAAACACCTGACTATTAAATTCCTAATTAGTTTCTATGAGATTTTGTAAATCCTGCTGCAGATTTATCTGCATCTTCAAGTGCCTGAATATGTTTAGAAACCTCAACTAAACTACTGCTTGCATTTATCACTGAACAGAAGAGATAAAGGCATTAAATCTAAGTTTCTAATTAAAGTGTCAGAATGAGATATAACCAAGATATCATAAACTCTAGTAGCAAAGAATGCTCCTCTACCTAAACACTGTTGTGCCAAGTGTGTTTTTTTCCACCACAGTCACAAATGCTGGGTTGTTGTGTGGCTAGGTGTGGTCAAGTTAAAGTGTCTACTGCCGTTTTATTGCAGTTTTCTGAGTGATTTGTGGGGTGCCAAAGTTTTTCTGTGATTCTGACAGAATCTGTGATTGCTTGCTTCCCTGTAAACAAAAATTTGAAAGCATAACAAAAGACTCCTTTGGTGCAATTTACAGAACAAAATATGTTACCTGATACCAGCTAATGGATCTGTAGAAATGATGACATACCCACAGAGTGGGGGCGCAATGTACAAAAGAAACTCTACGCATCATTGCTGTTGGCTTTTTGATATTGATATATCAATTTTCTGAGCAGTCAAGAGCTAGCTTTATGAAATGCTAGAGGGATGATAAGATGACTAAATGGTATAAATAAGAGGAAGAATAATTCATTATTTGAAGTCGGGTTTATAAAAATTAAATATTATATTATCCCTTCTTAAAGTCATTAAAATTTTATGTAAATTTGCTGGATATTTTAATGTACATCCTTGCTTTTCTAAGTGTGATTTGTGTGTGGAGTTTCAGTTCCAATCTGGAAGAGATTATATATGCTTTCTAGAAAAATTTCAGGACATATTAGCCAGAATTCTCTTCTATGTTAATATTATGATAATGATAAATTATGTCAATAATATTAGAACTACTGATTCTACAGTGTTTTGCAAGTATTTCTGTAAATCTTGGCAAATTGAAATGTACATGGCTTTACTAGACTTCACATCTCTCTCATTTGTTTAATACCTTAAGGTCCAATGGCTTAACTTAAATTTTGTGCATCTTTGTCCACTGGCAACGCTTTTCTTCAGGACAAAGTCTCATCATATATTGTTTTCTTACATGAAAATTTTAATAGCCACAGCAGTAATCACAGAGTTTAGATTGTAAACTGCAACTTTATCATATCGGTCAGATTTGCAGTCATTCACTTCTGAAGTTCGTGGAACAATTATTATGGTGAAAGTTAGGTTTATCTAAAGAAAAAAGTGGGAAAATCACCAAATGGTTTAAATGGAAGTGCATTCTGCCTACTGCCAATCTGTTTCTCTCCTCTTGAGAATGCCTAGAGGTCTGATGTGTCAGACCAAAGTCTTGAGATGTATCACCAAAGTCTTGAGAAGTGATATCTCTGAAAGATGTGGGGCAGCTCTGCCGCAGCCGTGAGCCTGATACTGGAATCATTTGATGTGTCCTGTGAGCTGCCTGGTACTGGATTAGCTCCACACAGTTCTGCCTGCTGGCTGTACAGCCCACAAATATCCAAGAGTACCAAAACTGTATGAGTGACTGCAGCCGGTGAAGAGTTTATGGGATTTCACTGTGTTTGTCAATTCCATTCTAGGTAGCTGGTCTGAAGATAACATCTACACAAATGTCTGGTCTATTTTGAATTAAAAGATTGAAAATATCTCATGCCAGCAAGTTCCATCTGTCAAATTTATATTTATTGGACCATGAAATTTGTCTAACATCTTGAGCTTTTTGCAGAGTCTATCTTCTCATGTTGAAATCAATCAGATTATTACTGACAAGACAAGCTGCTTCTACTGAAAAATTGACAGGGCTTAAGTAGCCTATTTAAATTAAAATAATGTCCACTTATGAAGTAAATATTACTACTTGCACAAACACTATATGCAATACGTGAAATATAGAAACATTCTTATCTTCTTTATGTGTGCTTGCAAATCCCTTTTGCTGAAGGTTATTCATATGTGGAGTGCACATGTGACTGGCTGCATCAGGATCTAATATCAAACAGTTAATACAGGGAAAAATCCATAGTTTACTTTGATATATTTCAGCATAAACTAATAAATTTACAAAATTCCTGCAAAAATACAGGGTATTACTTTTGGTATACATATGCCTTTCCCCTGTGACATCATAGAGACATGATTGGAATATTTTATTACATTTTGTCTGAATCATTAAGGATCAAAGACAAAACAATAGCTTTAAGATTCTTTACATAATTTTTTCCAAAATTGCAACTCATGAAATAAAATATTTCATTATTTGAAACCCCCTTCAAAAAATAAAGGGGGAAGGACACACTATAAACTGATACAATTCTAAAGGAATTTTAAATTTTAAATGAAGGCAAAATTTTCAAATTCAGAACCTTATTTAGATGTCCTCTGGAGCTTTTTCTCATTCATCTTATATTAACTGAGAATACACTACAACAGTACCCTTCTGAATATGTAAATTATCTTGTATTAATAAGCTTCAGCAGCTATATATTCTAGATTTAGCTGATAGAACTCAGCTCAGGCAATAAGACCAAATCAGATCTTAGCAATTTACATTTTTATAGTTCTTGCTAAAGCAATTCAGAATTGACTTTTACTGCCAAGAGAGGGCATAAAATAGTATCTAAAAATGAACTTAGTACACTTCGTGTGCAACTTGCTTTTAAACACGAGTCTTTCTTAAAAATAATTTTAAAAACATAGAATATAAAATAACCACAATGGAAAAACACACAAACAAATGAAAAAAATCCCCTCTGCTCAACTGAGGATGAAGATCAGAAAAAGTTGCTGAGATGAAAAAAATATTGCTGAGATGAAATCCACTGATGAATATAAGGGGAAAAATCAGCAACAGATATCTGACAAAGAAGGAAAACCACAATGGACAAAGGAACAAAATCTATAGGAATGTTCTTATTTCAAATGAGTGTAGGATAATTGCTTTTCAAGCAACAACAGCATTTCACCTCTTAGTGTCAGATTTTCTGGCACAGAGTTGAAGAATGAAAAATATTTATATTCCTAATAGGTGACATATCTTTTTTACATAATTTTACATGGCAAAGGCTTTTAAAGCCCTCTCTTGGAAAGCAAGGTCAGACTATATCTATTAGTTACACAGGTTTCGTTATTTTAACAAATGCATTT
This sequence comes from Hylia prasina, assembly GCA_013397195.1. NCBI lineage: Eukaryota > Metazoa > Chordata > Aves > Passeriformes > Sylviidae > Hylia > Hylia prasina. The sequence goes on along the minus strand of VYXD01000792.1, from coordinate 159,853 downwards.
CCATCTACTGCAATGATTTCTGAGATGAAACTTTAGATCAGTATTGCAAATTATGTAAATTTGTTCAAGGCCAGGATGGAGATTTTAGCAACATGGCCTGGTGGAAGGTATCCCTATCCATTGCAGGGGGGTGGAACTATATGGTCCTCAAGGTCCCTTCCAATCCAAACCATTCAATGATTCTGTGATTAAAACTAAATAAATTCTCACTGCTCCATATTTATTTGGTAGACGTAGAGTACAGGGCAGTCCAACATTTGTATACACCCAACAAGGATCTGTAAGTAGTTTATATCAGATAAAGTCTAGCCAAAGTCTAGCCTTTCCCATCCAATGTGCTTATCCTATGAGGATCCTACAACTACCCTATATGAGGATAGACTATAAATGGCATTTTTTTTAATTTCAGTCTCTTGAAAAATAATATTAGGTCTATGTAAGACTATAATCTGTCAGCTCCAGGGTGTCTTTGGGATAGGACACATTTGCAAAAAGAGACGTCTCATGTGATTTAGTGGCATGTAAACAAAATGTTTTTAAATTTTCAAAAAAAAAAGCTGTCTGGGTTATGTACAGAAGGACAATATTCTCAAATTGTTTTCTTTAGAAAATTCAGCCACTTCCTACAGAAAAAAAGAATGGGAAAGAAATTTATCACCCAAACTAATTTAGATCATAACGTAAAGATTTTAAATCAAGTTTTATCCTCACATAAAAGCATGGAAGCCCTGTGGATTATAAAGATAGAATTCTAGGAAGACAGACATAGAAACAATTGCTCATCATGAACAATGATATTGATTTTTGTGCTAGGAAGGGGTTTCTTCCCTTGTCCTTAAAGACATCTAGAAAATCCAGGGTCAGACATGCCAGTGAGGAAGGTTCTTCAGCCCAGACACATCCTTCTAATTGGTAAAAAATTTGCAAATTCTAATGCTTATTTAGTTTGTGGGGTTTTTTCAGCAAAAACCCATCACACCAGGCATCTGTGTGCATGAATTCTTTATTCTGAAGACTATATTAACAAGATGACAATACTTGTTTTTTATACATGAGAAAATACAAAATAAATAACCATAAGCTTTAAGGCCATGAGCCTTGTTAATATCTCCTGTGGGGCCTTCATTCTGCTGAGATTCTCTGGACACATCTCTACTCCTCCAAGAGAACAGTCAGCAGTATTCACACTGGGGCTACTGTGAAGGTGTACAAGAGTTTTGTAACTTGTTTACTGAAAATTCTTTTTTTTTCCACAGAAGATCTATTTTCAACTTTTATTTTTCAATGTTTATGTCAACTTCACCACGGAAAGGAGAGTTCAAGCACGTGGTTATAATGATGTCAGTCAAACCACAAGGGAAATCTCAAAGCAGCTGGGATTTCAGGATTTTCCAGCATTCTCCAAACTTTCACAATCTCATCCGCTGGCCCAGCTGTCACACACACATCTGTGTGTTTGTGTGACAAGTAGACTTTAGCCTACAAACTTTATGTCTGCTATAAATCCTGTACAGGGTGCTTTCTGTAGCAGTACCTATGGCATCAAGGTTCTGCATTGCCAAGCTTGGTGACAGCGAGTGCTCTGTCCATGCTTAATAACACTCAGAGAGACTGTACAAAGGTAAAAAGATAAAATCATAGGCTGAACAATCCCAGTTTTGCCCAATATTTTTCATAAATCAAGTTTCCTAAATCTCTAATCATCTTCACTGTTTTTTTGTGGATTTTTTGTGATACACTCACATCTCTTTTTAAATTTCATGCCCCAAACCAGACAGATATTTCTGACTGTGATCAAAGAAAAGTCTTGTGATGTAAATTACAAAAAAAATATTAATTAGGATACAATAATATAATTTTGACTTGAATTGAAATCTACATGTACTAAAATAATGTAAACATTCCATGACATTATGCTAACATAGCTAAGCACAAAATATGGGCATTTTACCGAAAAGTTTGAGAAATTTGACCACTAACCCATCAAAGAGAGATCTGTGCAGTTCACCTTACAGGCATTGGAAAATGTTTATGCAGTGGCCCAAGCAGTGAATTTTGGAAAACAACAAATAAAAATAAAAGGAGCAGACTGCGAATAAGCCTGAAGACCAAGAACCCCCCAGATCCATGGCCTATCACTGCCAAATATGCAGCATCAGCACCCTGGTGCTGTACACTTGCAGTTCACATGTGATATAGGTGCTAAGGATTAACACTTTTATATAGGCAGAGATGAGTAACAATAAGATAACTAACTGTTAATAATAGTTAATAGTACTACTAATAATTTAAATGATCTGTTAGTACTGTTAATGAACTGTCAGTTTAGTAAAATTTGTCTTAAATTTTTTTAAAAAATTGTCAGACTTCTGAACAATGCAGTCAAAATAATCTCAAATTCCCTGATACTTTTATATATATGTTCATTTGCAATATCGCTAAGGCCTTATCAACAGCACAAAGAGTTTGTTTCACACATCCTGTGGGTTATATATAGATGCAATGAGGATTGCTTCCTTTGCAGCATGAACTACTTAAGAACCTGTTGGGACCCATCATGAATGTGCATAATTAACTGTTTCTGTTTAGATGTGTTATCCTGAATTTATTTTCCAGAATTTCAATCACATTTTTCAAAATAACTTCAGATAATTAATTGCAAGATGCCATTAACATGATAATTCTGCAACAAGTATACCGATCCATCCAAAATACTTGAGCCTACCATTTTTTGTAAACATTACTTTAATAAATATTGTAGAATATACCCTTAACAAAGGTCAAACTACTTAATTTAGATTAATTTGCATAGGGAAGACAAAAAAAAGTTTCAGAAGACTGTGTACTTAGCTTGGTTGCAAGCTTAGATCAACTATAGATAAAAATGAGTGAATGTTTTTATTGATTTAACATCCAAGCAGCAGAATACTCTGCCTTTATATGCTTTTAGAATACAGCTTCCAGTATAGCTATAGGTATATCTGATTCCCCAAAACTCAAAACTTATATCCTAATATATTTGCAGGGAAGCAATTACTCTAATGTCCGTGGTTACTCTTCTGAATATTTTGAGTGATGGACTGCGAGTACATTTCAGCTTAATTCTGCAGGTATGGCCCTCTTGTACCAGCCACCTCAGGATTCTCTGTTATACCACAATCTTGTCCAATCAATGTATATTCCTACCATTACAGCAGTCACATAATATATTCCATTTTCTCATTCATTGTTGTACATGTGCAAAATTTTCCTGTTATTATGAAACAAAGTAGTCTCATGATAGTGGAAATATTAATGCAGGAACAAAAAGCAACGCTAAATATATTCATACAGCACAACCTGCTAAAAAATGGCACTAGGAGATCAGAACAAAGCCTTCACCTTTAATTCCCTCAGGCATTTGCAGTGTGCCATCCTACTTTGTAATATTTTGCATGTTCGTTATTTTTTTCTGCCATATCTTAGTGCACCAGTTCACACCGGTGTGCAAGCATATAGCTATGATTTGGAGGTTTTAAATTTTGCAGCAGTGTGGCTGACCTTCTCATTGTTTATATTTGGTTGTATATTTCAGTGGTGTGACACTTAGAGGAATTTACAGCATTATGTTTAATATTTGCCATAAGTATTACAAAACTTTTGCGGAAACAATGAGCCTAGTGATGGCATAAAGGACTTGGCTTTTCAAAGCAACACAACTTTCCTGCACTTTGCTAGAAACCTGACACTTAAGAATTGAAAAATTGGTGTTTAAAGAGCTAGGAACACTCACACTCAGCATAGATGTTGCATGCAGTGCATCATTAGTCATGGTCAGACTCTCACAGTTAATACATGAGTAATGTTCTACAAATACGTTTTGCCTTTCAATGTAATTTCTGTGAAAGCAAAAAAAAAAAATCTGTCTTACTGCTTGTTCCTAGTTCCTTGACAAGATCTTATCATGGATTTAGTGCTTCTGTGCCAATTTAAAAAGTACTTTTTCACTTAGCAATTGAAATGTAAAGTAATGATCTTATTATTTAATGAGGATAGTCAGGCACAGAAAAAGGTGGAGCATGTGCTGCATTCACCTAGCAGCCCCAATATCATTATTGCTATTAAATACTCATACTATTTTTCAGAATAACCACCTCAATGAGACCACAGATCCAAAATGTAATATCTTGTCAGAAAGAGTTGTGACTTTCACATCTATCAGTTAACGGAGGTGTTTTAATAAAACACAGTGTCTCAAAAAAAATGTGTTACTTTTTAGTCCCTTAGTGACAACAGAACTAATGGAAACTACCCAAATATGTCTGAAATATCAGCATCAATTTAGTGTGAAGTATAGCAAAAATTCCTGTTATTTGTTGCCTGAAAAGGAACAATGCTTGCACAAATTTATGTGGGTAGGAAAAAAATTATAAACTATTTGGAAAGTTCATTTAGCCTTCTCTTCCTGTACCTGCAAAAGGAAGACAAGTTTAGGGAGTGCTGTCATCTATGGAAAAAAACATTTGGACGCTTCCAATACTCCTCTGTTTCTAATGCAAGAACATTGTGTGAATTCTATACTCATTTCCATATCAAAACGATGGCTGATAGAAACCCATGCCTTTTAAACAAGACATACATTTAAAAATTTATTTTGGAAATCTGACAATTTTAATTGAGGAGTTTCTTTTTAAAAATCTTAGGAGACATGTACAATATCCATTGTAACCAGAAATGTAATTATCTCACACATACCAATTCAGTTGTAGCTGGCAAATGTAAAAACATGAAATATATTTATTAAAAATATACTTCAAACTTTAAAAACCAAATCCAAAATATTAAATAGCAACACCATAGGTCAGGTTTGTTACAAAATCCTTCTTTTTGGTGAAATTAAAAAAAATTGATTTATTTCCCTTAGCAATAAATGGATAATATACCAAGATCTAGGATTGTTTGTCTTCCCTGTATTTTCTTTTGACTGTGCAGGAGTTGCCTGCACATCAAGCAGAAGGAAACCAAACTGAAACTCTGTAATTCTCTTTTTTCTGTTTTGGTGGGGGTTTTTTTGGTGTTTTTTTTTTTGTTTGTTTTTT